>WSZQ02024298.1:15034-30236 GCA_019419845.2 Weissflogia rhopalogaster | reverse complement strand
TTTGTTCGTTTTCAGGCGCGTTTGATTTGTAGATCTACATTTAATCCTTCCAGATTTTCTTTAGCTCACAAGCCATCTCTTTGGATGTGGATCTGTTGTTTTTTAGGTCAACTGTCTATATATGAACTTATGTCAAAACAAAACTATAGTTCCTTAAAAACGTTGACATTTTGTTTTGAAATTAAATTTGTGAAAATATTAAGTGCGCAAATTTTAATTTTTTTTCGTTAACCAAAACTTCTTTGAAGCTACATTTAGTAATTTGACGGAATCAAAAAGAAAGTGCCGAAACCAGGGATTGAACCAGGGACCTTTAGATCTTCAGTCTAACGCTCTCCCAACTGAGCTACTTCGGCTGCTATCGTAAAACTTTGTATGCGTGCAAGTTTATTGTCAGTATTCTTCGTTTACAACTTTTTTTAATGACAAGTTCATTTATCAGTTTAGGTCAACAGATCATATTATTGCGATAAATTAGTGATTAAACTGAGATTATGTCGGTTTTGGCAGAAATAGCGTATTGCAAATTATTTTTCTTTAAATTGCATGAAAAAACATGAAAAACATCAAGTTGCTTGGTAATTAACCGATAAGAAGTTAGCAGCTTGCAACATTAATCATTACATATTTTCGGTACCTGATATTACAAATGAAGACTACAGATCTAATTACAATACAATCTATAATATATTAGAAGCTACAGTATCGAATGTCAAAATTTATTTTTACGGGTTATTTTAAATGGGGCAATTTGATTTTGCTGCTGGAATGCTCACTGCTAACTTCTTATCGATTGGTAATTGTAATAATGGGTGAAAATTATAGAATTAACAAATAATATAATCTCATAATGAGTTTCCCTAAAAACATAATCCTGCTTAATATTATTGAACAACAACAGTTTCGAGAAAACAATACTCATACTTGTTAAAGGTATTATGAATTCGCAACTGATGCGAAACATCCAAACCATTAGCAATTTTAATAGTCATATGAATATATAACACTCACTGACTTAATAACAGGGAGGCAGGCAGGCCCACGCTGTGTTCCACGTATCGGAAAAGCGTTATTATAGAGCAGCGGGTGAAAGGAATAATCGTATGCCACACTTGGCGGTGTGGGAAAATTAGGTTTTCGTTTTCAGTGGCGGCGTCGATGTCGGCGGCGGAGACTGCTCAGCGCGCGGTGTAGGAGGTAAGCTTAGCGCGTGCATGCCGTGCACATAATGCGTGCGCGCTATTAATTACGATTTGACACCGTTCGGGAGGGTGCATGAATTATGCTGCTACGTACATATCGCAACGTGTTTCCTTCCACGTTTTACACATTAGGCGCATGCTTCCGCCGCCATATTACACAGTGTATTACGCCGCCGTCGCGACGCCACCCAGCCGCCCCGCAATGTTCGATCAACCCTTCGCCAAAATACCCACACCTCGCCCGGCCTAGATTAATAATGCGCACTTTTAATGTGCACCGTGTGGCAATTACGTCAAAACTGTTTCGATTTCAATTTCTTACGTTACTTCAATTGAGGAAAAAATGCTAATTTTATACATAATGTTAATACTGATTATATGCGATAGAAGGTAGTACATGTTCTAAACTTGCGATTTTTACGCTACGGAATTTGATAGCCATTATTCTATAATTTTCACACCCAAAATAAATTATAACGAAACTTCTGAAGACTACCTTGTATTCTCGTTAGAACAATGTTTAAAAGAGGGCCCAATAATAACAATTACTCGAAACATTATTAGCAGTGCTTAGTGGCAAATTTAATTCTGAATACTAATTGATTAATAATTAATTTTGCCATTTGTATGAGTTTCTTACGATGGTAGAAGGCAAATATATTTAGCAATATAATAATTTGCACAAGTGATTTATAGTTGTTTTTCTGACAGCGTTATTAGACTGAACTTTCTTTGGTTGAAATATCGCTTTTCAAATAAACAAGAAAAACAAGAAAATCTGTTACTTATTAATATTATTACTCAATTTCAGCAATCTGTAATATCCTTCCTCATTAATTAATGGAAGCAACTCTTACTGAACGTTGTGGAAAATTTACTTCTAAATCAATTGATACATGACTTTTGAAAATATGAATATGGTAAATATAAATAAAAGTTCAATGTTTGGGACAATTCATTTCAAGTACTTCTTCTTACTGTGAAAATTCCGTCGCTATTTTACTCCACATTCATCAGTTATAATATCGCTTCTATTCAACTAAACGAAAATATGCCGCAGTAGTTTGTTGCAAATTTCACTCCGAATTGAATGACTTGGCTGGAGAGTGGCGCAGTGGTATGGTCAATGACCACTACGGATGTATATTAAAGTGAATTCTATTGATGAGAAGAATAGTATTAGCCTCTGATATGACTACATTGAAAAAGAATTGAATAAAGGTAATAATCTAATGAAAAAAAAAATGAATGGTGTATGATTTATAATCATAGGATTACTGGAAATATGAAAACTAAATAGTTTTCACCTTTGGTCATCATTTTTGGGCTTCATAATGTATATCAAAAGAAAATATATTCAATGACGAATATATTACTGTATGAATGAAAATTCTAAGATTTGTTTATTAGAAAGTATTATACAACAAAGGTTGAATCTTTTATTGAAGTTTTTAAGCCTTTACGTGTTGCCGTCGGATTAGGGTCATATTTAAGCATACAATATCAGAATCAGGTTTTGATAATGTACTAGGATTATACGAAAAGTAAGGTTCCTATAATATTTACGGATAGAAAACAATGTTTATCAAAAGATGATGTACCAACTTATGTACTCATAAGTCGAAAAGTCTTCTGCCCATAGTTAGAGCAGAGGTTTCCGAACTGCGAGGCACATCTTCTTAGAGAGGCCCTTAGATGTCTCAAGGGAGGCGCGAGAATTTATTATTGTAAATTCTAGACCAAATTGAATAGTACTTCATGCTTGAGAGAAATCAGAACCACGAAAAAAGCTCGAGCTGGCGTATTTTATACCTAAAACAGTGCGATAAGTCAAGTAAGCAATACCTGAAGCAAGTAATGGCAACGCATGCTTCAAAGGTATCAGAACCACCAAAAGACGCTGGAATTGATTGATTTTTATACCTAAGAAAGTGTGACAAGACCCTCGAATGCTGAAGCTAGATATTAAAGGGCAACACATACTTAAAAGAAATCAGAATAGACAGAAATACTCGAACTGTCTTAGTTTATGCCTAAATAAATACGATAAGTCGATCTATACCTAAAACAAATACCTAAGAAAGTGAGGTCAAAAGTCCGTCAATAGCTGAAGCTAGATATTAAAGGGCAACACATACTTCAAAGGAGTCAGATTCCACAAAAATGCTCGAACTGGCTTAGTTTACGCCTAAATAAATCCGATACCTCCATAGCTAAAACAAATACCTAAAAAAGTGAGGCAAGTCCGTCAATAGCTTAAACCTGATATTAAAGGGCCTCACATGCTTCGGAGGAATTAGAAGCACTAAAAATCTGGATGATCTTCATACCAAGAAAGTGTGATGAGTCACCTAAATATATTTGTACTGGCTTATTTTATTCCTGAGACACAGGCCTCCTTGGAAAATTATAGAACACATATATTGGGGTGACATTATATTGTCATAAAAGCTAAAAGACTCGAGGAAATTTTCAAACAGGGTGTCGGCAAAAAGTGTATTAAAGAAAGGGTTTTAATGAAAAGTTAGGAAACCTCTTCCCAAGAGGAAGTGAGTTCTTTTTATTACACCATGGGAAACAACAGGAATATTTAACAAATTGACTCTAACGATTTAATTTTTGAAAAGTTCCTTACTGCTCTCCTGGAAAATTCTTCATCGTAAGCTCCTGTTCGGCCCGAAGCAAATGCTCTGCACGATTTACACACTTGCTGAAAAGTCAAGCATCCTTCGCCGTAAACCTAAGAGGTGCACCATATTCACCGGAATGTTAAAAAAATGCATTCTATGTTGCAGAAGGCAATCTTTTCAATGAGGTAAATACATTAATAATTATGAACAGTGATTCCTATTTGTAAAAATTATGGCAACCCTACTTTTCGTATAACCTTCGTAACTAATTTATACCAGTATAAAAGTATTCCTCCCCTAGATATTCCTCGCCTAGAATTTCACTCAAAATCATCATAATATCATAATAATCTTATGAATTCGCCAATTTTTTTCACCATTTTTTGATTCAATTACCAAGCGCCACATGAAATTATAATTGTTTCGCATTTATTTCAATCTGATTATGCCGCAACCGGATCATTAGTGCACGATTGTCGCCGCGAACTAATGTCCGCCGTTGTGTAATAACGATTAATTTGATTTTATGCGCATACCATTTTCGTGCGCATTTGATGATTTAACATTCCGCCAGCGGCAAACCGCAAAGCATGTAGAAAATGCACATTACGCGTTCGCCATTGAACCGAGCGAAGGGCCAATGTTTGCCTACTGAATAACGACACAATTGCTGACGATTGCGGCTAATCTAACTCGTAATAATTGCTAATAATACTGCTGCTTGTGCGATATTACTGCCACGTTATTTTTATATTAGCATTGCACTGTTTACTTTTGTTATATATTTTTTTACACTGTACTTTTATAGTGAATAGAAATACAGTATAAAATTGAAATGTTTACAATATACAGGACACGTATTTATTCTGCAATAATTGTCACAGTTTGTTGATTTTCCCAATGCGGTTTTACGCTGTTACCAGACTAGTGGTTATTCATGTTTTTATTTATTTTAGGTTTTATTTTAACTATTATTTTACCTATATAAATAAAATATAACAAAAGTAGCGTTTCCCTAAAAGTAGTTACAAACAATGGACTATAAATGAAATTTAAAATGTCGCAAAATATTTATAAAGATTAACTATATTTTATTTCTACTCCTGTTTTATAATATATTATTTTAACTTATATTATTTTAACATATATTATTTTACCGGATTTACTCATTATTTTATCGATTTGATTAAATAATTATATTCACATCCTATGGCTAATCGTAACAGTACTGGTAGATGATGCAGCTCTAGGCTATGTAATGTGTTCATAGTAGTGTCATAGTTGAGGTCGTGGCGTTCGCTAACGCCGCACAGTGGTTTGAAGCGACTGTAATCCGCCAAAACATTTGAACGCGCGATCACGTTGATCGCTCGTTCGATTGGCTCATTTTAACGCATAGTTTGAAATATATTTTAACTGCGTTAAATATTAAGCTATCAATATGAAAGAAGCAGTGAAATATTCCACAACTCATCTACTTCATTCTAGTGCGAATATTATTCCAACCCGCTTATAAGTCAGTCATTTGTGGAGTTTTAACAGACATATTTCTTTGATTATCTCGTTTTCAACTTTAATGTTTGTTTTTCCACCATTATCTGTTCTCGTGGGTAGTTATCATATGTATCAAAATCTTATTTCATGTACCTTTATACATAGTATAAACATGTTCATTATTATTGCACTGGGAATTTCGATTTCGCCGGATTTATAATTGATACCATGGTATCATTCGCGCCCGAGTCGAACGAGCCCTTGATTTGCTCCTTTTGAGGCATAGTTTAAAATATATTTTAAGCATATTAAATATTGACCTGTCAATGCAAACTAAGTAGTATAATGTTTCTCAACTCTTTTACTTCAAGCTGATCGCAATACTATCTCGATCAGTGCATAATAAGTCAGCCAATTATGGAGTTTTAAGCTTCATTTTCATTTGAAAACCTCGTTTTCAATTTCAATATGGGTTTTCTACCAATATCTATTCTCCGGGGGGGCAGTTGCCATATATCAAATTGTTCCTTATTTTATGTACTTTCGTACGGTATAAACATGTTCCTGATAATTGTACTGGGAATTTTATTTTCGCCGGATATATAATGTCGATATATGTTTGTGTCTCGGTCGCAGAATTATGACATGTTGCATATCCGAACTTGTGCCTAAAACAATATTGTGTACAACTCGCATGTAATGCACATTATTCACTCGTATGACTTGTATCACTCGCCTAAGGCTCGGGCTACAATTTGTGATATTCATTAGCAATGAATAACATTCCATGCTCGTTGTACAATTTATTTATTTTCAAATAATTTAAATAATGTATAAATACTTAAATTAAATTCAAACATTAAATGATCTGATTATGTCAAATTACATTGTGTATGCTGCTTAGGTTAGAAAATTGTCGGTAGCATAATGCGACTGTCAACATCCCAATTTCGATCAATTTCCATCTGGCGCGTAAACAAAAATAAAATAACAATCGACGCATAATAAATTCGTCTTTGTGGCTTGAAATGCGAACAAACAGTGGCATAAATCACGGATCGACCTTTGGCTAACCTCTGCATTTAACCTCACTTCAACCCTTTCGCCAACAATGCCGATGAAAAGCCGGCAACATCGCACAAGTGACACAATGTCCCCGTTTTTTTTTGTCTCTATCCGCCTCTCTTTCTCTCAGTCTACCATTGTACTCACACTGTTTGCGTAAACACAACGATTACAACCCTTTCAATTGAATGGCGTTTAATAAATGCATGAGCTCTATGCGGGTGTGTGTGTAAGTGTGTATCCGTAGATATATGTGGGGAGGCGGCAACACACGAATCGACGGCGTTAACGTTTTAGCGCTGTGGAAAGAATGGTTGATGGCTTTTCTGTGGGTTTATCTATTGTCGGCGTGGCGAGGCTAAGGTGTGATAATAGGTGTCTATTACGCCGCTGCTGGACACACCTTCAACATAACCTATCTTGACATATCTGCCGCGCGAGCCGATGGAAGAGTAGTACTTGATGCCTGAGCGGGCGGGCGGGCAATTTCAAGCATTTTAGCTACACGCGAAGCTTTCGCACGCAATTTTCTATCTTACTGCTAGAAAAACATTTTTGGCCCAAATTTATTCAGCCAATGTTGTTTGGTGTGATAAAAATACACGTGTATTAAATTATAGATGGCATTATACTCAAGAAATACCTGCATACTTTGAAAATGAGTACAAATATGTTATGGTGTTTCGTGTGTCGTTACTAATATTTCGGAATTTCCCTGCATCGTCGCATAACCCTCGACACATGGTATTATTATGATTAAAGATTTAATTTGCCTAATGGATATTAATGTCCACGCGTGCTGGGTGTTTATTATCCCCGGAATCAGAGGTTATGCGGTCGTAATATAGACAACCAACTGCGCCTCCCCTCTGCAGATTAATAATAATAATAACCGGTGGGCTCTGCATCAAATAGGCATTAATCCACTAGATAAACCTGAAAATTGAATTAGTCAACATTGGAAGGATGAAAATTGAGCATTGACAAAATTCGATATAAAATTTGTCGATTATAGCGAAGTTCCTCTTGTTCGTGAAGGGGAAAGGGTTGGGACAGTGAATTTAAATTAAAGTAGGGAGTTATTTAAACATAGATCGCAGGCGTATGAAGGGAAACTGCAGTTCTCCTGCGAGTGCATGAGGGAAGCTTGGATGCCTCCAGGCTTTCCCGGTCGCCTACGGCTCAAATCGTAATCGTCGAACGTAACTAAATATGAAGTTTCCACTTCGCATAGCGCCGGAAATACAATGTGGGCACACTTCCCGTATCGGGGAATAACAACCGTCGCCCCATTGCCACCATAAGCTGATGGCAGTCGGCGCAAACTCATTCACAGTGGGGTTGGAATCGGCTGGAGGAGTCGTTAAGGACTATTAACTTAAGTCGAAAAGACATGTATAATTTAATATAATCATCTTCAATTAATTTAACTTGTGTAATCAAAGGGAAGGAAATTGTTTACGAATAGAATCTGACGATCTATATGGGGAACAGTTTAGGTTACGTTGGAGATAATAGGATTAGTGGATCGGTTTAGATAATTTAGGAGAAGATAGACTGAATTAAAATGAGTAGAGTGTAGTGTAGAGTATAGTAGTGTGTAGTGCAGCGTTTGGTTGCGTAGGGTAGTGTAGTGTAGAGCAATGTAGTATAGCGTAGGGTAGTGTAGCCTGGCGTAGTGTTAAGTAGTAGAGCAGTGAAGAGTAGAGCAGTGTAGTGTTGCGTATAGCATAGTGTAATGTAGCGTATTATAGAGTAGGGTAACATGGCGTAGTGGAGCATTGCGTAGAATAGCGCAACGTGGGGTAGTGCAGTGTAGAGTAGTGTATTGTAGGCTGGCGCGGCGGTGGTTTGTGCCCGTCAACGGAATGAACGGAACATGAACGGAATATAGATGTCTTAGCGATGCTGTACGTAAGGGTAGAATTTCATGGCATACCTTGTAGATGTTGAGAGAGAGAGAGAGAGAGTGTGTGAGTGGTAGGCCGGATTAGCCAAGGCTAGGTTAGAAGAATAGATGCATGAAGTAGAGTTAGATGGTGTTAGAAGTTGGAGACGTGGAGTTTGTAATTTTTGTAAATAGAGTTAGTCACAATCTATACTTTGACACGTAAAGTTCTTTCTGCAACTCAATCATTACTATCAATGAACGGCTAGGGTCCTGCTAAAATAATATTCCTTCGGCGTTTTCGCTTAAGGTTGACGTTGTATTCAGGCGGTCTGTTTCAAATTGTTAACTAAATTTGATTGGCAATCGCATTATAATGGATAGCATTGCTTATACTCTTTGCCCTCTCCACAGACTACAATTATCTAAAGATACGAGGTGAAAGGAGTTGTGTAGCATTGTGAAGTGTAGTGTAGCGTAGGGTAGTGTAGCGTGGCGTTGTGCAGCGTTGCGTTGCTTAGTGTTACGTAGTGTTGTGCGGTGTAGAGTAATGTAGTGAAGCGTAGTGTTACGTAGCGCAGTGTAGAGTAGTGTGGAGTAGTGTAGTAGTTAAGTAAATTTTAAAAAATAATATCACACCTAACGTATTTAGAGTAAACTACATTTCTTCGGGTAAATAATGATTTTAACCCCTTGCATTAGTACTAATGTTATTTTATACTAGTTCGAATATTCCATTTGCGGGGCAGTGACACAAACGATAGTTACATGTTACTCTGCGGTGTTTTTGGCCAGCGTTGAGAGCGTAATTTGCATTACGCTGCATTTTCAGCGCCGTCGACCATTCTTTGCGACGCATGCGGGGACGGCGGCGGCCGTGGTCGCGGTTAGCCGCCAACGCGCCGACAACACTTTGATAATGAACTTTGCGCGCGTCCGAATGGTGCAAACGGTGTTGTGAAACGTGTAAATACGCGACCACGCGACGGAATGTGTTCTCGCTAGAGTATGCTCGCCCGCCACCGCGCCGTAATTATGTGCAAACAACCTCGAAAATCCACCGGTGAAATTCACAGCAAAATACGACGCTTTCATGTTTGGATGCACGTATTTAATTACATATGATCAAACATTAAGTATAGATTTTAAGTTGTTGTAGTTTATCTATTTACGGTTAGGTAGATGAGGTTGGGTTAAGTCGGGTAAGATTGTGTTAGGTAGGTTTAGGTTAGGCTAGATTTGGTTAGGTTAGGTTGGGTTAGGTTGGGTTAGGTTGGGTTAGGTTAAGTTAGGTTGGGTTTGGTTGCGTTATGTTGGGTCTGGTGGGGTTACGTTGGGTTAGGTTGGATTAGGTTGGGTTAGATTGGGTTAAGCTGGGTTAGACTTGGTTAGGTTGGGATAGGTTGGGTTAGGTTGGGTTGAGTTAGGTTAGGTTAGGTTGGGTTAGATTGGGTTAGATTGGGTTAGGTTGGGTTAGGTTGGGTTAGGTTGGGTTAGGTTGGGTTAGGTAGGGCTACGTTGGGTTAGGTTGGGTTAGGCTGAGTTAGGTTGGGCCCCATTGGGTTGAATTAGGTTGAGTTAGATAGGGCTACTTTGGGTTGGGTTGGGTTAGGTTTAATTAGGTTGAGTTAGGTTGAATTAGGTTGGATCAGCTTGAGTTAGCTTCGGTTCCGTTAGGTTGGGCTATATTAGAGTACAAGTTTCTCAAACTCTTGTGATCATTTTTGATCCTTTTTCATCCTTCATAATATAAAGTTATTTAACCTCAAAGATAAAGCTTCCGATGGGATGCTCCCTAGATCTCTAAGAGCGCGACTAGGTACCTATTTATAAAGTTTGAAAAAGCGTTGAATAATGATTATTACTTTCGAAATTCCACGACTGGAGCCCGGGACGGGTATAAGAGAGGCGGCGAATATGTGCAGTTGATACATTTCGCGAGCGGTAAAATGCACTCGGGGGAGGCGTCTTGACGCGCTATTTTCGAGCGTACACTCGTAAATTTCATAGATGGTGTTGATGTTGTTTCGCGCTGCAAAATGCGATTATACGCGAGTCGTTATGGGGTGGCAGTGGTGGCGGTGCGGCGATGGCGAGTGAGGTGTAACATGCAGAGAGGACGAGGGGGCCGTAGAGTGGCGGCCGCGTACTGGTTGCCACACTCGGTGGCAGTCAGCAGGCACATAAATATCCGGACGACTTCGGCAATAACACTAATTGGAATTACACATTTATAAACGTTGTTAAATTTAATTAATTCTCGCGTGGCAACATGCGACGCGTGCACAATGCTGGAAATTGAGTTAGCAGGATGAACAAACACCCACATACTCGTACATACACACTTATTTAAGTGTGGTGGAATGGTGTGTTGTATGCGAAAATGTTGCACAAGGGCGGTGGCGACGACGGGGAGATCGGTGGAAAGTGCTTCGAAGCGTGCTAATAATGCACGGATATTAGAGATGTTAGAAAATTGGCAAAATTGGCTAATTATGCAAGTGTGGATTCAGTTTAGCTTCGAAAACAAAATTAGCAAAGTTACATTTCAGCTCAGTTATAGCAAGTACCCATTTGTAGAAATGACAAAATTATAATTTTATCTGCACATGAACTAGATTATTGTAATTATAAGTTCGATAACTTGAGGTGACAGGAATGATGTTTTTTTTTCATTTTGTTAAATTTGGAGTTTAGATTAAATGAGATAAAGGTCGGTAATTTCAGATAAGGTTAAAGTTGATTAAAACGTGTTGAGATATTTTGAGCTATGTGACTTTGTGGTGTTTCTAAACATTACTACCACCATTTTATTTTGAATGATTTTAGCAAAGCTACCCTAGGGTTATCAATATAACGACTAATAATCTTTGCAAGGGACTTGATGATAATACATTACGTCTTACTTAATTGAAGGAGAAGAGGACACCTTTGTTTGGGTTTCAGGCATTGAACACCATGTCTCTATTGAAGCACGTTACCAATTACAGCACGACATACTATGCATCGCATACGGTTTTGTCTTCTTTCTCCCTCCAGATGGTTAGAAGAATATGGTCTAGTACATAATATTTTATTAGGCGGAGGACCTGTTGTTTTCTATTTGAACTTGCTCTGCTTTTATATTCGATCTATTATTATATAAAATGACTGAAGCTACCCCTGACATATAAAAATCACGAATTATACTAGAAGATAGAGAAAATTAGACCTTGGACTGCATTTGAAGCACTAACCTCGCATCACAGGCGCAACGAGTTACCAAAGGTACACAATTCAAGGTATGTACCTTCTCTTATCGCCCAGCTATCCTTGCAGACCATGTTCTAATCCCTAATATTTATATGTGGCGATGGACTTGCGAGCTTCATTTTGAGATATTTGAACATCGCGTTTCAAGTCTTAAATATACAACTATCATCATAGAGTTACTTTGAATGACTACAGCGTGGATAACCTTGGTATTATGAACCATGGTCACTATCAATCAACGACGACAATGGCAATTATTCTAGTAGCTTAAAATTATTTTCATGTTCCTCATGTACTTCATCTCTTATGAGCCTTTGACATTAACGGTGTCAGCAATAAAGACATGATTATGCCTAACTGAGCGAAGCCAAATTTAAATGGTACGACAAAACGGTTAATGAAGGTTAACCTACCTCCTAGATTATTGGTGGAGTGCTGGGAAGGAAAGTGGTGGTGCCCCAGGGTGGGTTAATCGTGGGCGTTCTCCACTAGTTAGGTGGTTGAGATTTTTAGTTAATGAAGTCAGTTGTTAATCAGACACCAAACGATTTAGTTCTTCTTCCGAGCAGCGCCTGGACGACGGGTAGTCGTCGGCCTGCAAATCTTTCATTTCTAGAGATGTTGACGTATCTGATGTTGGACCGAGCGCGTTCACCGCGTTATGAACCCCGGTCGCCAACTCGTGCAGTGTCCTCTGTATAATTAGTCTTTTTAAATCAATGCTTGGACCTTGTGCGTTCAACACCACATCAACTAGGGCCGCCAACGTTGATTCGCCACACTTGGTGTGAAGAACCAACATAGATATTATTGACGATTGCAAGCTGACAAATAGGTTCAGTATTAAAGACAATCCGGAAGGAATCCGATGAATAGCCAACGTTATTGTCAAATATGTCCTAAGAACTGAATTATCATTTCCTCCAACCACTGTTAGTGGAGCAGGGCAAACACCAATCGCCACTTGTCAACGTTGGCCCTAGTATACCTTTAATTATGCTACGCGAAGCAGTGTATGCCAGGTGCCGTCTCCAGATCATCACCAGACAGGTGCTACATGCAGCTTCCTTTCTTAGGAATGCAAGTGGGCGAAAACACTGCGTCATGCACTTGGTAGGAAACCTGAGATCAGTGGCACGTTCGTGGCGTCAACACACATTCGATATTCAAAGGTAAAATCATTTATACTGACGATAAGTAAGTAGTTGATAGCTTGACAACTGTTGATTTTAATTGAAATGGTAAAGATAATGCCACCGCTGAAGTCTGACAATTAGTGCAGGACAAATCGGACAGGACGCATATCCTGAATAAACCATGTTTTTTTAAATTAACTTGAGAACTTATATAAAATAAAATTTTTAAAAAGTATAAATGTCTATAAAAGCGGCGGCTTGTCGCGTTTTGGAGCTCGGTGCTTGTTAGATCACTGCGGTTAAGCAACGTCGGACGTAGCTAGGCGTTGGGTGGGTGACCACTTGGTCAACCCACTCAACAAGTGGCTGCGGCGCCGACCGCGAACTCCTCATATCGCGATAAAAACGCGAATGAAGGTTGGGCGATTCGCTTGCAACGGACCCCGGAAAAAAACCATATGCACAAAAAGTTCAGAGCAAGTACCATTAGTAGCAAGACCGGTTTGGGCCGGGTGAAAGTTACTATTCCCTTACACCACTATGTGGTAGAAAAAGGTTGTTAAATAATAATAATAAATGTCTATAAAACACTAAGGAACCTGAAAAATTGCACCGGAACTTTTTAACGAAAATATTTTTAGATTTATTCCATTATCCAGATTTGCACATACCAGAGGCTCGTATATCATAGTTTGTTTCAGCACCTTTCAGGGCAGGCGAAAAAACCTCCGCGGGTTTCTGGCAGCCAATAATTTTCAATTATTGTATCTTTTGCCTTTTGCTTTCTTTTCATATTTCTTTCGGGCGCGTATGTCCGCACAATTTCAGCGTGGCAATATTTCGACGCGTGGCGCTAGCGAAAACGCTTGCTATCGTGATAAGCGCATGCAATTTCTTTCACTTTCGCCCGGTTGGGGCAAGGGGGGGACATAGAGGTTTCGGCACGAGGGGATGGTGGTCGAAATACCTAAAATATGAAATAACCCTGCTCGCTAGACGCATTTTTTACGTTCAATTTTCTCATTGTAAATCATTCATGCTTCTGTCTCTCATAAATCGCACAAGACCGACATAAATTCAGAAAATTGCCGCATGCGCATACATACATACATACAATTCATACCGGACCAGTGGGAGAGAGGAGGCAAGCCACCCCCACACACACGCCTACACATATATTCTCACACACCTACTTCGTAAGGTTAGACTGGGAAAACAAAAGATATTTAACAACTACACTTAGTTAAAATGTGTGCGTGTGTGAGTGTATGAGGCGGATGCTCCTTCCTTTATTTATGAATTCCTTGTTTTTCGAAAACCTCATGCTTCAGCCGCTGCCGCCGCCCACCAACTAACCTCGACCTCTCACCCTCGCTTCAACCGCCCAGTGTACACGTTCACCTGGATTTTCCCTCAGTCTGTTTTTTCATCGTCTGCTTTTGTTTTCTATACAATTTATCGCCGCTTAAGCGCAAACAGGAGGAAATTATTTCCAGGCCGAGCAAACCAGCGCCATCTGTTTCCAGTTAGCGCTCATAATAGAAGGCGCTCGTCGCGAATGTAGGTTATCTAGATCGCGAGCGCCCGCCGGGCGATATGTGACGACATGACGTACGGACACCCCACGTCCAGGGTTAATCGAAAGCTGCATATCTAATCATGATCAGCTCTACCGGAACGAATATGCATAGCGAATAGAAATGACCGCAGCGGTTGGTGTTTCACGATAAGATGTCGATATTGTTCGTGACTGCGGTGGCAGTGGTGGCGGTGGAGGTGGCGGCGGTGGCGGTTGAGATGGCGTCGTGGGAGGACACCATATGTGCACGTGTGCAGTAATCAACCGGAAAACGGGTGTTATTAGGAAAGTTTGCGTGAAGTTTGCCTTAACTTCGACTGCACTACAACATGATATTCAACGCTGCGATGAGGGGATTCTCTTTTCTGAATGCGGTTGAATTTTAGTCATTGTTTTGTTTCACTTTTATGATAACATGCCACATCTGCGGTTTTGTGCACATGGGAATAATAGCAGAGAATCTTTTTTAATACAAGAGCTCCTAGTTGGTACGGTTGCATAATAACATGTTACCATGAACATTTAAGCGTTTATAATCGTTAATAGCATTATTATCGATCCTCAGCTATTAATGCAAGTTATTATTTTATGTAAGATTTGCCATCTATGAATACTGCCCGGAATATTTCGTCTACTAAGTAACTGCAAAATTTGGCTAATTGCTATTTTAAGGAATCATATTAAAAATAGATTTTCACACATTTTGAGCCATTAATTGGTAATCTATTTATTTAAACCACTCGAATTATTTAGCAGATACCGTTAACAGTTCCAAGTCGTTAATAAGCAAATTATTAGTGCAAAATGTAACGCAAGTATTTGAAATTAAATTTTGAAAAAAAAACTGTATGAACATCTTGACTCAGAACATGGATTATTCTTATTATATAATTTTATATCATATTAACCCTATTCATTACTGGCTTCCTAATTTTATTAGAAATGTTATAAAAATC
>WSZQ02024298.1:0-11453 GCA_019419845.2 Weissflogia rhopalogaster | reverse complement strand
ATGATTTTCGATGTTTATTATGATCATAGCAATATAAAACTAGGATATATTCTGTCAATTAGACTCGATTAAAATAAAATATCGATGGTTAATATCGATATTATTGCCTACTTCATTCATCCAGGTATTTAGAGATGACATTAAATATCATCAGTATGATTATTATGTGGTAAAATTTACATAGTATTAGATTATGATATACATGAATAGTTTCACCAGAATGAGTTTAAAATTGTATTTTTAAAATATTGAGTTGTTGTTTGATTTTTCATCATAATAGTCACTGTTCAGAACGGCGAGGCAAATTAGAGCCCCTTTTTATATTTGTCGCCAAATTATTTATATTTAGTCTAGCGAGAAAGAACTTTTGAGCTGTTTTTTTTTGAAATTTTGGAAATGTTTTGCGAAAAATCTCTTTAACACAAATTATTTCTATACATGTACATACATTTTCATTTAATTTCGCGACGAACAATTGAGGTACTCTCCTTATTAGACATTCTTCTTTAATGTACTTAGTTATTATTTCTTTTGTTAATATATCTGTTTCATTATCTTACGTTATTAGCTCAGAATATCCCTCTCTTCAATCCTCTTGGCAGCTGGAAACCTGAAGCATTACACAAATAAATTAATTTGTAAGGTGTGAGGTATGCAAGGTACGCTGACTGCCAAGGGGAGAGTTAGGGCTTTTTTATTTCGACGTTTTTGTGACAGTATGCCGAAAACCATCAAAAGGCACATACCCACACACATATGCAAACTACTGCCCTAAGGCATACACTTGAACAATCCGTGAAAAATAAACAATTAAAATACACTAAAATATCTTCAAATAGCAGATAATAAAAGGGCGCTTTCACACATCTATACCTATGTCGTACCTTAGTTATTTCCTTAAGTAAAGGACATTATATGAAATTCAAAATACACTATTCAGGTAGTACTAAATCATATTTACTTACATTTAGTCCATAATGAGTTATTAGTTCCCGTTAAATAAGAATAGAGTTGTTGTGGATTTAGATAATTGAGAACAAGTACTCTCGTACTAATGAGTACTTTGGAAGCATATATAATAAGTGCTTAAATGTTTATTACATGTTAAATATTTGATATAAATCTATGCATTTATTGTTTCCATCATGGATTTTGAAAAATCTTCTAGATTTGATATATTCATTGAGGTTATTTAAAGTGGTTATCACATGTTTCTCAAATCGTATATGAATAAGACTTTCTAAATCGAATCACCGATATGATTTATATTATTAGATGGAAGATAGCTATCTCTTACAAGATTTAGGAAGGAACACCTCTCTCTTTCAATTGAAAATGATGACAATTCTTAGTTACCAAAACTGATTTCTTTAACCTATCTGAATATATGGATGACATTGAGAAATTTATTCAATCAATTTCAAACCTTGAGTGATCTCACATTTTTTATGTTTGATTTACCGAGCATGGATGACTGTGGTCATAAGGTCTATTCAGTTCTTTTTCAATGAAATTTGTTATATTAGACACTATTACACAATGTCCGAGTTCGATTCTCTGTGTTTATCGGTTTGGATTATGTAATAATATACACATCCTCCAGCTGTTTATACCAGTACTGGTTGATGACGTAATTCTAGGCAAACCAGCTATGTTATAAGTTTGTAACATGACAATTGTCGTGTAGTCTATGGCTTCATGACTACTTGGATTTGACGGAACAGAGCTGTGGCTAATACCTCAAACCTAAAGAAAAAAGGGCAACGTCTGAATCAGCCATCATATTGAATATCTTATTTTTGTTTTTGTTGCATTTTTGAAATATGGTGTTATAACATTTAGACTTTTCAAAAACTGATTGCAACGAATCATTAAAGGTACCCATCTAATCCAGGTACTAGTATATCTTCTTCTTCTTCTTCAAAATTTTTCTGGGTAACTCTGGGTATATTAATTCTTTTGGGTAGGTTGCTAACCTTGCCCAATGTGAAGAAGACTTCTATAACGACAACCACAGATGTTAATGTGGTTTCCGGGGTGAGTAGAGGTGTTATTGTCACGACCGGAATTTGAACCTGGAACTCCTTGCGAGGTAAGCTGCGACCTTACCCACTGGCTTTCTACGCTCTGTACTAGTGTATGTACATTTATTAGTGGCAACGCATTCATAAATTCCAAAATGTAGAAATGTATATTGCATCCGGTTAATTCCGGCTGTAGGTGTGTTTCATAAGCCACCCGAGATGCGACTACAATTACAATAGTTTGAACTTGTTTAATAATTTAATTTCTGTGCTTTCATTACACACTGGCTGCGCGTCGCGCGTCTTCATCCCCATGGCAAACAAAACGCGAATGGCGCGATGGTAAACAATTGCCGGCTTTCTGCGCGCACTTGCACGGTACATGTACGCCTGTATTTGCATACACTGAGAAAATACGATTTATTCACGCTACGCGAATATATTCAAACCCGCCAACACTCTTCCACGTACCCACATGCGCAACTACACAAAGCCCCACACATATGCACACCACCACACACAAACACATTCTGATATACCTATATAGCCTTGTGCACGCCAAAACATTCTCTATTTGTATGAGTATGTTTAGATATGAGGTCCGTACGAGTACGTGCAATTGCGCGACTGAAGCACTGAAGTACAGTGAGTAATTTCATGGTGCACTTGCTGTGCGAATCTACGAATGTGCCCACTTTTGTATGAGCGGCTGTTGAACGGAAGGTGAGCGGGGGTAGCCTGGCGTGTGGGCGAAAATGGGGCGGCAAAGGCATGGGGTAAAGAGGTGCGCAATGGGCGGGCGACGTACAATATATTCGAATTATAATTACTTAGCGTCGAGAATAATTTAATTGCGCGCGGTTATTGTTCGTACGAGCGTGTAATTTGGTATTTTCAAGTTGGAAACCCTGCTGTGATGTGATGTATTCGAATTTGCGCAATTATTATTCGCAGAAATATCTGCGCCAAAGTCAAATATTGAATTTCAATGATGCGATATCGGAAATTATTTTGCAATACTGATAATTATTCTACAAATGACCTGTTGTATATTATATATTTTTAACTATTGTTTTAATATTATTATACAAGAATATAAATCCATCACCGTTTATTGTTTATCAGATTTGCAATTAACCATGCATTAACGAATCATCCAAATGAGAGATATTTGGGGAATATATTTAGGAGTTTAGTGTGAATAACTTTGTTATAATACAATACCATGGATATTGAAAGGTTCAGAGGTAACAAGGTAATTTAGAAAATACCGCCGGCGCCGGACAATTTAAAATTTCTGGTTAAAAACGCAACATAAATCAATAATTCGAATTTTAAGGCAAAAAGTACCTATGAAGTTGATATGTCCCCTTGAAATATTTTGGTCAATTTTTCAGTAACGAGCGTAGTAGTCCAGTTGGTAAGATCGCTGCTTACCACGCAGGGGGATCCAGGTTCAAATCATGGTCGTGACAATAACACCTCTACTCGCTCCGGCTACCACTTTAACATCTGTGGTTGTCGTTACAGAAGTCTTCTTCACCCTTGGCAAGGCTAGCATCCTACCCAAAGGGAATTAATATGCTCCTAGTTACCCAAAAAAATTCTGGAAGAATGACAGGCCACTGGCCTATGCCCAGTCAGCGACAAGGCGAGTAAACGAAGAGGAAGAAGAAGACTTTTTCAGTAAATATTTGGGGTTCCACATTACTCGTCAGGAGTATGGAAGGAACATATTGCATATGAACAAGCGAAAGCTCGGTGTGCGTGGAGAGTGATTAAGAGTAGAGGGGGCAATGTGTGGGGTAACAACTGGGTAGTAGCAATAAAACATTGGTATGTATGTGAGAACCCTACGATAAAGTATGGTGTGGAGGTATGGGATACACCTGAATAGAAAACGTTTTAAAGATCCACTCCAAGGTACAACGCGCTTCAGGAATCAGATAGAAAGAATGAGTTCACAATCAGAGGCAGTGGCGAGAGTTGTTAGATATGAGAGTCAGGTGGCACGAATGACGGGCGATAGATAGGTTAAGCATATATGGGTATGGTGTGTTAGAAAAGGGAAATCAGTGGAGAGAGAATGTAGGTATGTCCCAGAGCTGGTGAAGAGAGATGGAAAGACCAACCCTAACAATTGGTTAGGGTGACAGGACTGGATGTGGAAAACCAAATAAGACAAGCTAAAATAAATAGCAGTTCCTATAACTCCGACTATAAACGCAATCAGGTAATAGGTAGAAGACCAGTTTATTTTGGGAACATGGCGCTGAGTAAAACCGAGCACGGCACGAGCGAGGTGTGGATCAGAAGAGAAGGGTAAGAAAGAATGGATAAATGAAGAATATAAGAGATGTGGATTATGCATCGTTGGTAGGATTATACCTGGGAACATGTGATCAAGGAATATACTGGAATATATTAAAACTGTGTGTGAGACAGTTGAGAATGGAAGAAGGAAATTTTTTATCTGAAGGTGGGGCGAGGGTGGCGATCATTGTGAGGATGGTGGAAAGAGAGAAGAGTAGGAATTGGGAGCAGTAATGTTGGGTGATTCCGGTTTGATTATCTTGTAACGTCGAAATTGTGAGTTAAAATATATTGACTTGTAGTTTATTAAAACAACATTCGTGTTAAATGTCTCTGAAAATAACAGCATAAATGTTCATGCAATTTAATATATTTTAGTTGTTTTTAAACGAGTTACATCAAAATAGTATATTATTTACATTAACAAAATACACAATTTTATATACATACTATAATTTGTTGAATTTGGCATTTATTCCAAATTCAACAAATTATAGTGGATAACATTCTCACGTTTATCTATTTGCAAATAATAAATATTAAATAGAGTATTTTTAATAGTGTAAAATGTCGGATTTCGTAGTTTAGTTCTGACATATATGGACATATGATATAAATAACATTATCTGGTCACTATTTCAGTGCTTTAACGATGATGCATATTTTATAGTAAAAATGAACGTAAAATCGGTATAACAACGATATTTCCTAACTCTCACGGAAAATAGAGACTATATAGAATTATTGTTTATGGATAATATATTCCATAAAAGAATAAATGGAAACTGACGATTGGTTGTGCTCTTCATCCTCTGAAGATTACATTTTGTGGGCCTGTTCTAAATTGCGCTCTTTGATAAGAATAATTCAAAAAAACTGCTGCACCTTTTGAAATAAAACAAGACGTGCGGAGTAAACTGGTGAAAGCGAGCAGAATTTAGGCGGAGTATTATAGCTCAGTAACTTAAAATCTGACTTTAACTTTTCGTTTATCCAAATGTGAGTATTGTATTAACTAGAGATGGGCATTTTTTAATTTCTTTTTAATTATTTTTAAATCTTTAGAGATTTAGACCGCGGGTCTGTTGCGTTAAGAGTGGATATCACAGAATATATACGATTGCCATAACAAATAACAAAACAGTAAACATAATGTGAAATCATTTTCCTTTAATATGTACCTTTAGGACGGGCTATGACATTTCATAAATCTCGAGGTGTGACATTCAATGAAGTTGTTTCTGAATATGGTAGGTCCAGTTACTATACGTTCCTTTATCACGAGATATCCGAAGAAGATAATATAAAATATGAAGATAATGATAATATTCATTCCGATTAATTCTATTGCGCCTTTTAAACGTAAAAAAAATGTAATCCTCAGGAGTAACAATTGATCAAAAATCACATGATTCTTATTCATAACAGTTTCCAATTGTTATTCCTAAACATATATTTTTCTATAACCATACAATCCCTCAATCTCAAAAGCAAAGCAATTATTGATGTATTTAATTACGAAAAATGCTTAGAAATAAGAATAGATTTCGTTTTACTTAAGTCGTGTGGTCTCTTTTTTTGCTAGTAAAGAATATGAATAAAAGTTCTCATCTTCTTTGTGTAAGTCGGTTTTATTCTGACTATCCCCAAGGATTACTCCGGATTCTTTTGGGACTAATGTACATCTATATATCACTTTTTTTGGAAGTTCCATGGAGAATAGTACTTTGTCATTCTCAATATATTATAACTGCTATTTCTTTTTGTCTACAGGCGGCAACCCTATTCAATTTTGATGAGTTCTTAAGCACCCAAACCATGTCATACATTTGTCTAGATTACGCCTACATGGAATATTATTTTCTCTCACTTTTTCAACAGGCTAATGATAGTTGTTTTTATTCGCATGTCTATTTACTTCTTAAATATACTTCTACTTATAAAAATATATAAGATTTAAAAGATGAGTGATGATTTATTTCGACTAGACGACTAAAACTCAATCTTGAAAGTGTTATTATTTATTAATTTCGTGTCTCTATTTACAAATGCAAATATTTGGAGGTTTCTAATAGCAATTAACTTTCATTAAGAGCTGTTGAAATGAAATATCCAAGGAAAGTAATGGGAGTAACCCTGAAAGATAAAGTGAGGACATACGGAAAGAATTGGAAATAGAAGGAGTCGAAAAGTATATTGAAGTACTTCAACTTGGATGGTGGGGCCACCTTCAGAGAATAAGAGATATACAAGTAAAAAGGGCATGGTTGAGAATTTAACAATAAGGGAACGGCAGAGCCGGACCGAAGAAAACCTGGGAGAAAGTAATGAAGGAAAATATAATAATAAGAGGAAGAAACGAAATAGAGGCGGCGAGTGTGGCTCAAAAAGCTTGGAAAGAATTTAAGAAAATATTAGTGTAAAGTATGTGCAATAAAAATATGTGCAAAATCGTTGTTCCGTTTTTCATTCTAAATAAGTCTTAACTAGCCAACTTTGTTGATGGTACAACCATCATGGTACGTACATCAACAAATTACTTACAAAGGGAAATTGTTAACTGGACCCAAAAATTGTGAAGTAAATTAAATGGGGCAATAATTCCCTCTTGTCAATTTCACTAACTAGCAATTGAAAAATCCTGCAAAACTTTACCTAAATGGGACTATGATATCACATAATAACTCAACCAAATACTTAAGCATGACATTAGATCCTAAGTTGAATAAAAAGAACATGAGAGGAAGAAAGAAAATATAATACATAATAAATTCAAACACTATGTATGACTCATTGGTAGTTACTCAATAATCAAATAATCAAACATCACGAACTAGCACAGTAAACCAGAACTAGCCAAACACAGTGTTGCGAACGTCGTGGCAATTTTGAATGACGCCAAGCTGTTTAGTGTAGACTTATGTTCTTTCATATATTTATGTAAAGTATACTCCTCGCCTAACATTTCTAATCTCTGGGCCATTAAGAATTAAATATACGAATACGATAAATCCAAGATGCCCAGAGATTGAAGTGGTTGACGCGACGGGCTGCCGCCTTGCATACATCTGGTTTTTATCACCCTTTCCGGGTGGTCCATGTGCGAGTGTACCATATGCTTGGCGAATATATCGGCTCACCTAGATATATCCAGAGATCGGACACACCCGCAGAGAGAGAGAGAGAGAGTCACCGTAAGACAGGGTGTGTCTGCATGCATAGCAATGCGCTGGTGAGGGCGGGATCAGCCTCACTACCTAGATATAAGAAGTGGTGGTACCACAAAGAAGGTTGTGTGTGGGCGGTACCCACCAGCTTCTAGGTTTAGATTTTTACAAAAAAAAATCAGTTGTTATCCGAACGCCGAATAAGTGACTTCTCATCATCTTTACCTTTCTAAACGCGCAACACAGGCAGATGGTAGCTGATTTCTTCCGATTCTGGAAAATATACCACTGATCGGAATCCGGTGCGTTCACCGCACCATCAACTAGGGCCGTCGACGTTGTTTCGCGACACACAGTGAAACCTGTAGCCGTACATAGAAAGGGTTGGGGTATCATCATCTTCAAGATTCTATAGCGTTTTATGCTTTCTGGTACCCTCCTTCCAGGTTTCACGGTTAGTAAAATCTTCTTCTTTAAGATGCCGTTCGGACATATACTTCTGTATTTCTTGTATCCATGAACGCTTCGGCCTCTTCTTCTGTTTTTTCATGGTCTCCATTTGTTTATTTGCTTCGGGAGTCTTTCCTCGCCCATCCTCACTATGTGCCCCTTCCATTCTAGCTGTGTTATTTCGAATAGGACAATGCTCTGTAAAAAGGTGTTAAAGAGACGCTGCTTGTTACGTTTGCTTAAGTGCTACGACCAAAGGACATAATTTAGACAACTAATGACCTTCTTTCGCTTAACGATCTTGTTTTCTGTTTCAGGTTGGGTTCTCGTCCGCTCTTCGTAATACCTACACCAAGTTATGTGTACTCTTCCCATGTATCGATTTTGTTATCATTCTCTATTTCTAATCATGGTGTATTGCCTTTGCTCATATATAGATACTTAGTCTTCCGGTAATTAACTGTTAAGTCCCAATTTTTATATTTTTTAAACAGTTTCCTTCCCATGATTTCTAAGTCCCCTTTTCATCAATTACCGGTCTTCGCGAAGTGTAGGGTGTAGAGTGTGTTTTCGTCTGTAAATTGTATTTCCATTCCGCCATTCATCAATTTTTCCATGGATTTGTTTATGTACATATTAAATATTGGAAAACTTTCTGAGAGCTTGTTTCCTATTTTGACTCTTGATATTCGATCCTTATACATTTGTTGTATCGCATTTATGATAGTTGTGGTAGTATAAATGCGATGCCATTGGGGTATCAAAAAACAAAAAATACTGATATGCGTTGCGATAAAATTGAAAAAAAAAAACAAGATTTCAGGCGGTGCCTCTAAAATATATAAAATATTCCGTTATATTGAAATATTTCATTCTGGACCAGAACATGTTCTGTTGAAGGAAAATAAAAAATTCTATCCCTTCACTTTTCGACCCCCCCCCCCTTTACGCCATTAGTGAGAACCACCTAATTATCACTAGGAGGAAGTTGTTAAAACGTCTTTTATCAGGGGATATTTCGTTGACTAGAGCTGGTTGCATATACCAGATCCACAAGCCTTGCGATCGTGGATTTAATACATTGCTTTCAATAAAAATATGCACACCAAACGGGCTTCAACTATGCCCGACTGCGATCGAAGATCAAAGTCATAGAACTGCTCATTGTACACGCTCTCCAAGTCTTAAAAAAACATACTCGGCACTTTGACTACATGTTGACAAAATACATTTTGTTTATAATAATTTATATTAAAATATAGTTCTCCTGAAAAATACTTGTAGTATAAAATTCTATAAAGAAATATGTTCGATAAGGTTATAATTGCCTGCTTCAATCCCACCTTAAAACAACTTTCCAAGTTGCCAAGTTGAATTGCATTTTATCACGTGCTTTGTTTGCAAATCTGTAATCAATCTGAGCAAAGAATTCGAATCAGGCATTTATTTCAACGTATATTTCCCCTGAGTATGTAAAATAAAGAACATTTTTTGAAAAGTAAGAAATGTATAGTAAGAAATCATAGCTGACAAAATATGTTTGTAATGTAAGGACGGCTAAAACAAGAAATAGGAAAATACGGAGAAATATGATTCGCATTTTGACTTCCTAGTGACAGTCGCAAGTCGCGTAATGCGGCTCTAACTTGTTTCGTAAGTACGCGCAAGTTGTAAGTCCTGTCAGGGCGTATACCCACCAAGTTTATTTTAATTCCCCGTGGTGCGTTATGCGCCCATGCTCCATTCCCATCTTTCACGTCTTCAAATCTCCATCGCGTCAACCACACAGATGCGGCGAAATTGTAGCGGAATTTAAACCCTCCTCGCACGGCAGCCCAACTTTAAGGATGGCCAACCGTACTTAAATAACCGAAATTTTCACTTCCCTCCCTGGTGCTCTTGCCGTAGTAGACAGAGGTACACACTTTGCCAGGAACCACCCAACTTTAGCATTCCTTTCGCAAACTATTCATAGGCAAGTCGTTGCTAAGACTTTTAACTTTGTATTCAACATGCTTAAAGTATAATGGCACTTGATATGATAATAATTAGTCGGAATTCCTTATAATTATCTAATTGTAAGATGTGGGTACTTGAATATTATACAATTAATTTTGTACATTTTTTTCTACTCCTGTTGTACAATGAACACATTTTAGTATCGTTTTTGATTAATAATAGAATAGTATCAAGTACAACGACACTGTAATGCTATACATTTTTTACGAGTATGGCAAATTGTGGCACAAGCTGAACAAGAGTGCGGCAAAGCATACAAGAGAATAACACTCATTACATGCTAGTTGTACACTATTCTTTTCTACAACTATTATTTTTATTTCTGCTGATAGGCATTAATTTTCCGATTGAAAATTTAATACTAAGATTAAAGTATTAATTTGACAAGTCTTGGTTGATTGTTTGATCTATGCCATACCACTTTAATTTCATCGCACCCGCGCCGAGAGGGATTTCGGTATATTTATTATAGCAACATAACCGCATTGTCTGCTTAGCAAACAAGTAGGCCATAAAAGTTTTGAAGATATTTATGACATTTCTTAATCGAAAACAATACTGAAATGTCATCTACCAGTTATCTACCAGTACTACCTATATGATCAGCCGTTGGTTTTATATATCATTATTCAATTAAAATCAAAATTACTAGCAACATAACATAACAACCTTATCTTTGAATTCCACTAATGTAAATTTGCAATTGGAATATTAATCATTAGACCCAATAATAGCTAATTCCGTAATTGTAAGATATAAATTTACTAACCGATATAAGGGAGGTACTGGGAAGTAACACATGCAGGCCAAGCCGTATTATATGCATTTTGTTTGTTAGAGCTTTGTGATTACGGACGGATTCCACTCGAAACATTGCCAGGCATTTCAATTTCTTTCTTTGTTAATAGACGATGTTTTCGAGGAAATGGAAAGTAGATTTTTCCAAGTGGAACACTCCTAGTTTAACCCACAATTTCCCACGCTCATATTCGTTACTCTACAAATGGAAAATGGTTCTGTTTTGATTGTTTGATGTTGTTTGTCGGCAACGCACCGCTGTAAACACGAATGAAATATTGCTTACTTATTACTATTGAATTACATCTTTTACGTATGTCTTTCTTTCGATTTGACATACAGATGCATCGAATATTTCCCTTTAAATTTGTTTAAGGGTTATGTTTGTATTTTTCGGGAAAATCTAGTATTTTCATAGGATAATGTTTTATGTTATTTTTGTATATATTTACTAAACATTGTAGATTTGAAATTGAATTACAAAAATCAACACAAATCGCAAAAAATCGAAGAAATCGCACGTAGATACGTGATGTTAAAATTATATTGATTATGATATCTTATATTATAATAAGAATGAGAAGGAGTATATTGTTAGTAAACTCTAGAGTTATACATAGCGTGTGCAGCAGGAAAACAGCAGGAATTATTGACGTACACATTAAACGGTTCTGCTATTCCA
>WSZQ02024187.1:0-33611 GCA_019419845.2 Weissflogia rhopalogaster | reverse complement strand
AAAATTCGACCAAAAGTATCCGAAAATTAATATCAAAACTTCGAAAACATTTTCGAACAAAAACCAAATAATACTCAACTCCACATTATTAACTACTAATGTTAAAGATCACATAAACTTAAAATTAAAGAAATAAAGAAGTATTTAAAGACATACCTGTGAAATTGTCCCAAAAGTCGTCCTAACACTCGACAATGTTTTCGACAGTTTGTCAGCACCATTTTTAAAGACTTTTCGCGTATCGTTAAGTGATAAAGATGAAAGAACACTCCTGTTTGCTTCCAATTGACTGCATGATGCTGGAGAATATAAAGACAAGATTTAATAATTCATTTACTAGGCAACTTTAAAAATATGTAATTACCTGAGTCTAAAGAATCACCTTCGAAATTATTCTGCAATTTACGTCGACAATTCTGTATCCTGTTGTCGCTGCGATTACTGCTAGTAGTCTCGGAGTTGCGGTGGAACTTAAACGAATCACTCTTATCAGGACGCATTTTAATCAACAAAATTTCAGACAATTTTCAACGACGGAAGAGAAACCACAAGCACTCACAACACCTATCAAAACCGTTATTGTTTGATAATCGCACCTGCTCGTTGACATACGTAAATCATCGTTTCTTAAGGTTTTAGGTTATGTTTCATATACTCTTGCTCAAAACCTTTATTGTAACTTTTTATAGTTTATACTAAAAGTTATCAAATTTTAAATAAACATAGATAAAATAGAACACAATAAGGTAATGACCAAACATAATAATTTAATGAATATGTGTAGCTGTAATGAATTTTTATAATTAAGATGAATATGATTTGTGACACTAGGTTTATCCCTAGAATTAGTAACTTTTTCGGTCTAGTACATTCGTTGAAATACGTTCACAGTTCAATTTGTTTTACTTGTAACGGCTTATATTGTGTGTTGAAACGTGAAATAAACAAAAACAATCGTTAGTTACGAGTTATCAATCCTGTTAGAAGTTGCACCAAACACAGAACTCTTTTTGGGAAGAAGTTTACCTGGAATCGTCATTTAAGTAAGTAAAATCAAAACAAATTTTACTAACCTAAAATTTAAGAATAATTGTGACCCTTTTAAACTATAAAATCACACTAAATAATACTTAAATTTAAACTAAATTTCAAAATCACATTTATTTACAATATGCCTATTATAACTATTTTTAAACAAATATAATAGATTTGGTTGTAACTTCAATCTAGTTAATTTTAATTAGTAAGTTGGTACCACTGATTTGTATTGTTGACGTTACAAGTGTTATTTACCCAAGAAAATGTTAAATTTACCATTAAAAGGAACATAATTAAACGGTATTTCTTCATAAAAACTTTTACCAACTTCATATTCTATTGATATCTTGAAGAAATGGCTACCGCCTTAAGCTATGAAGGTAATAAAGAAAACCACAATTCTTTATTTTGAGGTTATATCTACCCAATCTCCAATGTTTTTGTAAAAATTTATTTTCTAAATTGATATAAACTATTTAAGCTTTAATATATTCTCTAACAGGATCAACGTATAACTCGTCGTCTCAAAATACTTGTGATTATTATGTGAATGCTTTTGTTGAATCTAGATTTGCGAAAACAAGCTCGGCATTTTGAAAACGACATCGATTTGAAGCTCGTCGCGTTTAGCAAGCTCGGTGCTGGTTTGAAGACACATCATGCAAGTCCAGACAAAGCTCCACTGCTCTCCGACGAGGACACCTTCGAGACGATGTCGTTGGAGATCGAAGATCTCCTGCAGAAGCTCGGCAATATTAACGAGCGGATGTCGGAGCAGCCAGTGTCTGGTGCTGCAATGCTTCATACATTGCATAGACATCGCGACATTTTGGCCGATTTGAGTAGGGAATATAGGAAGACGAACTCACAACACGAGCAGAAACTCGCCAGGGAGGATTTGCTGCGATCAAATCGTCCTGATTATGGACGACAAGGGCAGGAAAGTGGAATCAATAGGAGAGATCAATATCTTAAAGAAAATATGCATATTCACAAGTAAGTTGCTAGTAATTTCTTACAGTCTTAAAATACTTCAGGTTTTTTTGCATTGGAATTTTTTTCTGTTGAGTAAATTTGGATTATATTCGAGTTTTTTAAGAAAAGAAAGATTAAAAACGAATCATTTATTTGTATTAAAAATTTAATAAGTCATCATTGAGGAATCTAAAGATTACTCTTCTAATTTCCAGCTCTGATCGCCTTGTAAACGAACAAATAGCAATCGCAATGGAAACCCGAGATAACCTCACATCACAGAGACACAGCTTTAAGAAGCTCCAGACCAAGTTTAACGACATGACAAACCGCTTTCCGGTCATTAATTCGTTGGTGCAAAGGATAAATCTGAGAAAACGTCGGGATTCCATCATTATCGGTCTCGTTGTCGGTGGCTGTACTATATTGATGCTATTCTATGCCTTTCATTAGTTTTCTAACCTCTAAACCAATTTAATATACATTATTATTATTCCAATGATAATAAGAATAATAAACAGTAAGTATTAAACATATAAAAAGTAAGAAAACATGAAAAATATGGTTATATTAATTCTAAGTCAAATATTCAAATATTTACTGTTGATTTAATGTGTTAATGTACTTTATTTAAGCATTTTTACTTGATAAAAGTGATATACATAACTCTCGGCTTGACCTAACCTAAGTTTTAAATGACATTTAAATGTTTAAGATCGGTGGACTTCGTTTACGTTCGACTGTCAATTTCATTTGTTTCTATAATTAGAAACATTAATATGTTTGGTTATTTGAATTGGAAATAAATTATTCAAAGTTTTTTTATTCAATGTTTTTGCAAACTAAATAAAATCTAGCACAAAAGAAAATTAATTGTGCATCTCGTACGCAGGAAGACGAAATCGACATTTTTTCCTTGTCGACACTCTTGAACATCAACGGAAAAGTTGGTTTAAAAGCAATTGAGCAGATTGTTGTGCTTTTGCCCGTGGATCGCCATTTGTGCCATAGTATATGTGGCTTTAAGGGGTTTTAAATATTTAATGAATTCGTTATTTACAGTAATTTAAAAATACTATTAATAAGGTTAATTTCAGAAATTATAGGCGGTATTATGTCTCTACACGGATACCTAATACTCCTGTAAAAATGAAAATTTATTTTATTTTGAAAAAAATATATCACTTTCCTCAGATCCGGGCGGCTCTATTAACCGTTATTGAAAATTAAGAATAACCCTCTAGCGGTATTTTTCATGACTGATTCTTATTGATTTTGAATTTTTTAAATTACAACTAATTGAAAACAGATATCTTCAACGTCTTTGCATATTCTACAAGGGGTGATAAAAATTAAGTGTTTTCTCATTGAACTAAAATTAGTCTCATTTGAAAGAGGGATCTTTCTGTTTAAAACTATCGAAAATATGCTGGAAAAGTTTTGTATTTTCGAGAAAATGGCAGTTGTTTAAGCATGAATTTTAAACTTAATTATCTCGAAAGTAAAACATGGTTTTGGGGATGTTTCTACATTTTCCCATTAAAATTGTTCTCCTCTATCAAATGAGACCTTTTTTTCTACAATCAGAAATACATTATCTGCTTCACCAAAAATCGGGAATCTTTCTTACAAATAATTATAATACAATGAAAGTACTTCTTTGTACATCACAAACTAGAAGTGTGAAAATGTGTTCATTTTAATCCCTAAATTTTCGGCCAGGTGTATGCCGCCTCTGTGGTGCAGTGGTAGAATCAATGGTTACGAATAAAGACATCCCAGGATCGAAACCCGCTTGGGTTCCCCGCTTTTCCTGTCTGGCGGGTGCTCGTGAGTCGAATGGAGTTCGCCGCGAAGCGGCGAACTCTAAGAATGCAGCCCACCGGGAAAACGATCTACCGCCGCGAAGCGGCGGTTGACCATTCTATTTTGCTGAAACGTATGATTCAAAAGTAAAATTCCAAAAAATAACCACTCTCGCAGGCGGGACTCGAACCCGCCGCGACCAAACACAAAGCGCAGGCCTTAACCACTAGACCAACATCCTGACACACAGTAACAACTCTCCGAACAAGATATGAACGGTAAAAAATAAATGAAGACATTATAAAGCAATGTAATGTAATTTGTATGAAAGAAAATAAATAAATAACTACCCTTTGCTAAATGCGAGAAAGACTTTTATTGCAATATAATTCAGATCACTATAACAATTTCAACGTTAGCTGTTCCGTCTTCCGAAGATTTTACGATAGTAAAATCACAGAGATGCGAAGAGATAAAGGTTGAGGATCTAAAGAAATTAAACAAATTATATTTTTCATTCGATTCGGGAGAACTTTAATTCTAAAGTTTTTTCAAAATTTACTGCGGAACTCAAAGTCAGCAGCGCCATCTTTTAGATAATAGTAGAATTACAAAGCTCTACCAAAAAAGCTTAAGTAGAAATCTGTATTTCTAATGTGGTTGAACTTTGTATATTAGTCAACAGATGGCGCCACCCATATTAAATATTAATAAATTCCTTCTTCTATTACATTAATTTAAAGAAGTATTACTGCTAAACATTTTTTTCCAACGATATTGTTATAAATAATATACGTGGTAGCCTAAACTTGCTTATAAACATTTAAATTTATCACTAGGCTTTAGCATTCTATAATTTTGTGAATTGTAAATTAATTTTTAAAACATTCCATACTGTGAGTTTACACCAAACTATTTTCCAAACTGCCAATTTTGTCTTACACGACCATACCGAACTTTAATCACGCTTAATCCAATCTTTATCATTGGTAATAAACATTACAACACAGATTATTGAAAGCAATTGCGTAAATTGTTGTTTTGGCCTTGGAAATGATATGAATATCATTAACGTTTACATGTTTAAGCCGCTTTGCTCGTCAACACACAAATTTAATTAAAAAAACAGTTCTGCTGGGTGTTGCTTATGTTTCAGCTCAGTTTTTTGGTGTACATTTGCAAGGACAATGGAAGCCTTAACGTTTAACAGCAAACATCCTGGAAAACTTCAACACCATCAGAGTTTTCCGAGGCCAGAGGTGCAGGCGCCGACCGATGTCCTGATTAAGGTGGCTTACGCTGGAGTCTGTGGCACCGACCTTCATATCATTGACGTAATTAATTTATTATTACTTCAAAATAAGTTTAATAGGAAGAATTATTAAGTCAGTGCTTTTTCAGGGATATTTTCCTTGCAAGAAAAACTCGGACATCGTGCTGGGACATGAGTTTTCCGGAAAGGTGATTGCAATTGGTCCGAAAGTGATCAATTGTCAAATTGGGGATTTCGTTTCGGTTGATCCTAATCTGTAAGATTTACTTAAATTAACTTCACTTTCACACTGCAGTACAATTAAGTTACGTATACTTAAGTATGCTTATTGCTTTCGTAGGGGTTGTATGGTCTGTGGAGAGTGTCGCAATGGCGACGTGCACTTTTGTCGCGACGGCGGACTGATGAACACGGTGGGCATCTACCGCGACGGTGGGTTCGCCCATTTTGCAGTCGCGCCCGCTCACCAGGTGCACCGCCTTCCGACGGTGCTCAGCCTCGCCCAGGGTGCGTTGACCGAGCCGCTCTCGTGCATCGTGCACGGCTGGGACAAACTGCAGCCGCTGCCCGTTGGGAAACGAATTCTCATCATTGGCGCCGGCATCATCGGCAATCTCTGGCTCGCCGTCCTGCAGGTTCAAGGACATCGTAATATCACCATGTCGGAGGTCAACGAGAGTCGACTCGAGCATATAAAGAAACATTGTAAGTTAAAAAATCTCTGAAGACATCCTTAAGAGACTCTGCTTATTTTGAGTACATTTAAGTCCACTTATTTCAAAATTATACTTATGTTCTACTTATCGATTTCCAGTTAAGGGTGTAAGATGTGTCACCCCTTCGCAGTTAAGCCAAGAAGTCATCTCAGAGGAGACCAACTTGTTCGATTTGGTTATTGACTGCTCCGGAAATGGGAAAGCAATCGAACAAGGAGTTCAAATATTGAAAACTGGTGGGACGATGTGTATTTTTGGGGTAGCCGCGCCGGAAACACGTGTTAGGTATGCTCACGCCACTGTGAACTGGCATCACAAGGAAATCTTAAATCACTTTGTTTTAGCATCTCACCGTACGCGTTCTTCTCTAAGGAACTGAAGCTGATCGGTGTGAAAATCAACCCATTCACTTTCCCTAGTGCCTTGGGTTTGATGCAATCCTTGAGCGATGACTTTTTAGACTATGAGAAACTAGGGATTAAGGTGTTCAAGTTGGCCGAGTATGAACAAGCAATGGAGGCACTGAAGAAAGGTAGCATTGCCAAAGCGATGTTTTGTCTAGGTTAATTTTCCTTCGATTAATAAACGTTTAAACTTGATTTGACAAAGTTTTTCAATTTTTCTGAGATACTTTCACTTGTGATATAAGTTGTGTTATTGTTAACAAAACTAGAAAAGATCCTCTTCCGAATTGTACTGGTATCATTTCAATATCATTAAACTGAGCTGAGTTATTGGAATATCAAGATTAAGTACGATTTTATGATCATTTCAAGGTTATCCACGTACTGTTTTCAATTTTTCAGATACTTCCCAATGAGATATCCGATTTGTTTTACTGTCACATAAACTAGGAAAGCTTCTCTCTTTAATGGTACCTCGATCATTAATCTGATTTGAGTAATAGTCGTAGGAATATCAAAAATAAGTAGAATGTTATGATAATTCCAAGACAATCGATGTACTTTTTTGAATTTTGAAAAACTTCTACTCAAGATATGTGATTTGTTTTTCTGTAACAGAAATTAGAAAATGCTGCAGATATCATTCAGTTGTCATTAATTAGAGTGGAGTGATAGCCTTAGGAATGACAACATCAAGTACGATTTTATGATAATTCCAAGGCAGTCCATACATTTGATTCAAATTTTTATATATTGCCTCTAGAGATATCAGGTTTGTTTTACTATCTTAGTACCAAAGTTCCTCTTTCGACTGTTACAAATACAATTTAGTAATCATTAATTCGACCAGAGTTACAGACATTGGAATATCAATATTAGACCAAAGTCCAAAACAATGCATGTATTTTTTTTCAAATTTTGAACATTCTCTTAATGAAAAAGGCGTATCATATATCAAATTGTAGCTGCTTTAATTTTCTACAAAATGATATCAAGAGTAACTCTGCATCATTAATACAATGGCATCTATAAGTAAAATAAGTTGTACTTACACAAAACAGTCAACGTGTAGTTGATGAAAATATATGAATGAACGACGATAAAGGAATGCTAAGGGAAAGATACAATAAGGGATAGTACGGAATGACGCCAAGTAATTTCAGCGTTCATGGTTAGGTAAACAAAATTCATTAAGTCACTTGCTAAGCTAATCAGCGATTCAAACAGTCTTGGCTCGTATACGGTGGCGGCGGTTCCAGCGACATCACATCCGTATAACTCGGCGGGCATTCGTCCGGCTCCTCCTCTCTTGTCACGCCAGCCCCGCCGCGATCTGCTCCTCCCACCGGCGGCGGCACACCCCCGCGTCGCAAAATATCATCACTGAGCACCAATAGGGCGTCGTTGACTCCCGTAGCGGCGTCCAACCGGCACACAATCCGCGCACGATAGTTGTAATTGCGTACAATCGAGGCGTGGCTTCGCGTGTGCTGATTCAAACGCATGCAGGCGTCGATACGCGTTTGCGCCTCCTCCCGGCAGCGTGCCTTCTTCGCCAGCGTGAAAATCTTCCCCAAAATGAGGAGGAGCAATAGCGTGGAGAAAAACGTCGCTAGTATGCATAGCGTGATGAAAATGTAGCGCCCACCGTTGGCCCGCACCGGTTGCGTCATATTGTACGGGACGAAGTACTCTGGCTCGTCGTAGGCGTCTGTGAGGAGGAGCTGGCAACATGGGGGGCGGTACCGCACACTGCAATTGGCGTCTAGGTATTTGTCACAGCACCATGCTGTCGGTATACACCGGCCGTCGTCGCAGAGCAGTTTATCCACGCACGGGTCTCCTTTGCACGTTTCCAGACTTTCGTCGGAGCCATCTGAGCAGTCTGGCTTACGGTCGCAGACGTAGTGTGTACTTATGCAACCACCACCTGATTTGCACCTGAATAGAAAGGAAACGTTGTTTTTACTTTTTCAGCTTATTGAATATGATTGCTTCAGGATAACTACTCCCAAAATTGTTCTTAGGTACACAACTAGGCTTAGATTAGACACTCTTTATTTTTCTCTATTTGTACTCACTTGAACATTCGTTCATTGCAGTATAGATTCTTCCAATTGCGGGCACGCGCACGTCCAGTTACTTGAGCCCAATTGGTGGCATCGTTGGCTCCTCCCCCTTGACCGGATTCGCTGCGTTCGAGGGGCGTGGGGCGTGGCTTTACCACCACGTAGACGATGACAAATTTCATGTACTTCATGCTGCCACAGAAGTAGGTGCCAGCGTCATCTTCACGCAGGGGTGTAAACGATTTCACAGCACGATTGACTTCTTGTTGGGCTGGCTGTGGGACGTTCCGGAAATACGCAAACATTTGCGTCGACTTCTTCTTGGCGAGGGTTTCAAGGTCACTCACATTTTTAAATCTGCAAGCAGAAAATTGTTAACTATAATTATTTTCAATAAAGTTTTACGCACCATTCAAAAGTCTGTGGTAATTGTATTTGATATCAAATGAAAGAGGATTTAAACATTATCTTCTACGCCGAAACTTAATATCTTCTTATAAGAATTATTCAAGTTATATCAAAAAGAAACAAACAATTTACGAAAAATTGAGCAAAACAAAACCTTACACAAAATTTCGTGTTATAACTATTTACAAAGAGGTTTTTTTTGCTTTCTAAAAGCCTCAGGTAATTGTGTTTGATATCAAATGAAGGCGACTTTAAACGTCTATCTCCTACGCCAAAACTTATTAACTTCTTACAAAAATTGTGCTACTTATAACAAAAAGAAACTAATAATGTAAAAAAATAACCATTTTCAAATTCTTCTTAATAATTAGACTTTAATTTTTAGACTTTTCTATATTCGTGGATTATAATGTTCAACATCATATGAAACGCGTTAATTTATGAAAGACGTTAATCCGCTATCTTTTACATCCAAGATCATTTGTTTCTTTCAAAAATTACTCAAGTTATAACAAAAAGAAACTTATAAGTCACGAAAAGTTAAACACAAGGGAAGCAAAAAAAAAACTTACATAAAACCCTGTGTCGCCTTACCCCACGCGATCTGATCATCATAAGCAGTGTTGTTCGCACTGAAGAGATCGCAGCTGAGCGTGAGATTCTGCCCGGCGAGCTCCTGCACCCCATGGTGGTGGATTTGCGAGTACGAATCGTCGATAATCCGCGAAATTTGCAGTCGATTTGCGTCATCGCCTAAACCATCACCTAAAAAACGCAACAATTAACTGCAAACCCTGATGAAAACGAAGTAAAACCAGAAGTAAATCAAGAAAATAAGTCGTCTAGGCTTAAAAATCGCTACTTTTTGAGTATAGACTCTATTCATAAATTCACAAGTCAATGCGATACTTACTGAGACAGGCGCGCGTTACACTCAGCAAAAGGATGCTGAGTAATATCCACATGATTTAGGACGGACGCGTTCACGTGATGATAACATCCGCCTACATAATTGCGTCCACCAGCTGCTGGCGGATGCTGGCCGATGATTGCGACCGTGCTCGGACACACGCGGCCGCCATGTTGATCTGTCGCTCTGCTGAGCACAGCTAAGCGCAGCGTTGGAGATAAGTCAAGGAAGTAAGCGTCTCTTTCGCGTTCCACCCGTTTGCACCTATTTCTATCACGTTGCTACGCCAAGATAGGGAAGGTAGGCTTGATTAAAGCTGCTCGGACTCGAGTTTTGGAGTACCTCGAGTAAGTTTGAGGAACAGTCACTGGGTTAGAGCATATAAGATGTTTGCGCATGCGCAATAAACGCACATTTAACTTAAAAATTACCTTTGTTCAGTTTTACTCACTTGCCTTCCTTCTTTTATATCTTATTTGATATATTTCTCAAAAAAATATCGTTTCCTTCACTCTTTAGGCAACTAAAATCTATTCTAAGATGTGTATTAAAAGTTGCCTATGTTCTTTTGAGTTTCAATGGTTGAAACTGTTTTATCTAGTTCAAATTTGAATAGAAAATCAAATATATTTTATTTATTTTTTAATTTTGATGCCAGATTATAGGCCTGTTAATTAGCTATAATTGGAGGGTTATTTTGCGAAAATACTGTTAAAATTATTATTGTTATAACAAAAAGTACCTGAAACAAATCAATGGAATATCTGATGGGCAAATATAACAAGTTCTGTTTTAGATAATTTGGGCCTTATTGGTTCCTCTCGCACAAAATTATTGATTTTATTCAATAGTTGAACAAATCAACATTATTTCTGTTTTGATTTGCTTGAATTATTGCAAAGTTTTAGCAAAAGGAACATAAAATTTACTTCGCTCTAAAAGTCTAACTAGTTTTGTTTTTGATAAAATAGGTAGCTTTTTATGAAATATCACATAAATATTGATAACTATTCTAGTTAATCAATATTTACTCGATATTACGAAGTAAAATTCAAATGCTGGAAGAATAATCCTTGATATTAGCGAAAGAAACTGAAAAGTACATTGGTTTAAATCCAAGACCAAAAATAAGTTTTTTGTTTTTGTTTTTAAAGGGGCATTACCTGATGAGTTAATTGAGCAATAATCGTAACAACCGAAAGTTACGTTAATCAGCTTTGATTCTTTGGTAATTTTAAAAAGTTGCGATCGGAATTGTCAAAGTTATGAGGCAGAGAAACTGTAAAACACATACCTTATATGCTGCAATCTTACGGAACTTACTTATGCAACTTTTACGATATTAAGCGATAATTTTGCTAATCAACTTTAATTCTCTATCGAAAACATCACCACTATATACAGTTTTTCTTATTTATTTCTTTCAACAAATAATTAATATTTTTGCAAGAATACAATATTTACAAAATACAATAAATAAACAACAAATTGCACGTGCCACGCACAATGCGTTCCTCTGACTCAGCGCAACAAATAAGTCATTACGCGAAGGAAAAATATGTAGATACATCACGCTGAGAACGTTTATCACCACAATATTTTCTCACTCTCTTCCAATGCTCTCATCATTTCATACGTCAAATTAATAAAAAAATATTAGAAATAAATCCCAGTCTTGTCAACCCGGTTGCGGGCATATGTGCGGCCACGAGCCGCCATCTATTGTCGCATAATCCGCCATTAAAAAAAATCACCGCAATAAAAACCTATTGCGAAAATATCAAAAGAAAACAAAAATAATAACGGGTATGGGGCAGGGGATGAAACAAACCGATAAAATATTTCGCGCGGAGTGGGCGGGCATAAAATAAATATATAAACGCGCACGTGGCCATCGAAAAAAAAAACAAATCAAATAAAAAATTTGATGAAAATAACATTGGCAAACACGCAAACACAGGTTAAAAACAAAAGTATTCGAAAAATAAGGCAAAATAATTTTCTTTTGAGGGGGTGGGAGGAGCCAAATGTTTTTCTACCACGGACCCTTGAGGAGGGGCATGTCAAAATCGCCACCGCCCCCATTCATAAAGCGATGGTGGTGGTAGTGAGCGGGAATGTGGCCGCCACCACCACCGCCGCCGCCGCCACCGTTGCGCATCGACATCTGCGCAAAACTGCGATTCAGGTACTGAAAGGGCGGCAGGGGGCCAGCGCCACCGCCGGCGGCTCCGCCCACAGAGGCGGGGCCAACGCCACCGGCTGTCGCGCCTCCGCCGCAGGCGCGCGCCATTGGCTCGCAGTGCGCCATGTCAAAGTAGAGATTAGCGCGCTGCTGCGAATAGTCATCGGCGATTCGCACGCGCAACGGATACTGGCAGTTCGTCAGTTTGATGCCGTTGAGCTGATTGATGGCGGTCTGGGCGTGCTCGGCGCGTGCATACCTGCAACGAAACGATCGATGACAAACGATCAAGAATTACAATCGTCATTTAGGTTTCAAAAATTCGCCATTTTCTAAAAAAGTATAACGTCATATTGGGATCATTTGAAAGGTAGTTTAATAACCTATCTTCTGAAGAATAGTAACTTTTGATAATTTTATTAAGAGTGGAAAAAAAAGAGACTTACCGAACAAAAGCGACCCCTCGCGGATAACCAGTCGCCTTATCACGCAGAAGGCGATTCTGTATAATTTCGCCAAATTGCCCAAAGAGGGCCAGCAGTTGCTCCTCGCTGAAGAAGCGCGGTAAGTTGCTGATGTACAGGTTGGCGTTCTTCGTCACCTGACTGGACGGTCGCGAGTAGGAAACTTTCAGGATTTTATTTCTGCGAAAAGGAAAGCAAGTTTTTCAACTTAAAACTGAGAATAACGTCAGGAATGATATTTCTAATATTAAACAGTTTAGATATTTTAAATCAACTCAAGTTATCATCTTTCTAAGATTCAACCCGTTCATTTAAGACCATTTTAAGACTATTTCAAGTCATCTTAAGACAGTGTAAGTATTTTTAAGACACTTAAGCAACCAAAGATATTTTAATCGAACTTGTTAAAAGTGAATTCAAGTCACTTTAAGTTTACTTAGGAGCCAATTTTAAATATTTTAAAGCAATTGAAGAAATGACATTTTTATCAATATACAAGTTTAAATCACTTTCAGGCCCGTTTAAGTCAACTTAAAACATTTTTAAGCCAACTTAAGGCACTTAATATATTTCAGATCAATTTAAGTTATGCGATTGCTAACGTTAGGTATTTTCCAAACTATTTTGGGCCACCCTATTCTCATGCTCCCCTTGTGTGTCCAAGGGTTTCTCCCTGTCTGGACAAACAGTAAAATAAACAGTCAAAGGGAGTCAAGGGCCATTTGGACCAGTCGAGTGCGCCCTACGTTGGGAAACACTCTGCTAAACAGTCTGATCATTTAAGTCAACTTAAGGTTATTTTATGTCAATCGAAAATACTTAAATCAATCAAAAATACCTCAGGCCATTGAAGACACTGTTCAAGCGACTAGTTTAAGTCAACTTAAGACAATTTAAGTCAATTTAAGACTAACAAAAAAAAAAAAATTGAAAAATTGTATTAATTGAATTCCAACCTGAAGAAATGTTTTACTTGTTAAACAAACTCAAGACAGTTTAAACAAATTTAATATTCATTAAGTCAATTTGAGTCTTTTTAAATCAACTTAACACACTTTAAGATATGACAATATGATGGTAGTAGTGCGTTCGAGAATGTAAACATCTCTTAACACTTTAAGTAAGACAATTAAAAAAACAATTTCAAGTTAACGCGTTTACAACCAAAGAAGATCGAACTCACCGAAAAGGAAGACGATTAAACAACTCAATAGCCTTGGATGCACTCTCCTCCGTTGTGTACTTGACAAACCCATAGCCATAGCTGTAGCCGGTGCGCGGATGGCGCATGATCTTCACCGACTCCAACTCACCGGCGAGCTTGAAGAGCATATTCAGGTCGTGGATCGTCGTCGATTGCGGCAGATAGTTGATGATCAAGTTGGTGCGATCGATGTCCAACGACGGCGGGCCCATATCGCCGGATCCATTCTCCTCGTGCAGTTGCTGCTGTTGTTGTTGCAGCAGGACAGCGGCGGCGGCAGCGGCATGCTGGCCGGCAGTGCTAGCCGGCGTTGACGGTGGCTTAACCAAATCCTCGGCCATCACTTCCTGCACATTCATCTTCACCACTCACAACACAAAACACGTCTCTTCTTCAACCGGCTTGCCACTGAACAACTTATCAATTCTCGAATTGATTTTCTAGATCAGAATCAAATCGACGATAAACAACGGCCCGATGAGGTACGCGAGGAAGCACACGCGAATCAGACAATGCTCGTAGAAGTCACACAGCGACATATGCGCGCGTGTCTCTCGGTGTGTGAATTTCGCGACAGGTTTGTTTTGATGGGCGACAGACGTGTGATGTTTCTGTTGTTTTCTATTGTTTTTTTTTCTCGATTTTTGTTCGCGAGCTGCCAAAATCGCGAGAAACGCCCGAAAAAAAAAATCGCGCAAACACTCGCGTTTGAGGTTAAGTTCGAAAACAAATACGGATCGTGTCTTGCGCTGGTTTTTTCTCCAATTTCTATTTCATTGTTTTTTCCATTCTTATTTGTTCTTGTTGTTTGTAAGTTTACAACGTTTAAGTAGGCATTAATATAAGTTTGTTTAATTAGGTTAGACCTGGGTTGTTTTTAAGTTGGATAAGAATGGAAATGTTTTGAGATGTTTTTTAAGCGAGTTTTCTCGGTGAATATTTGCGAATTTTTCGTTGCTGAGGTGATGCATGCTTGCGGAGAGCATGTGGATACCACGTGGTTGATTTGAGAAGTATGCGCAAGTGAATTAGCGCGTAAGTAAGTGGCGCATGCGCAGTTTTAGGGTTTACTTTTGTGTTTTATAACTGTGCTTTCCACACTGTTTGTAGTTGAGCTCCTTTTCAATAATCGCCACTCATTTATTGTTTTTTTTTCTCGGCTATTTCAATTTTCATGACAATGCAATAATTGCACGTGTTCAGTAATGTCCCAAGGCGTCAAATTTTCCAAATTATCGCGACTTTAACATTGTTACACGTTCTGAAACGAAGACGAGAAGTCAGAACAACTTTGATATCAAATTAACGATACTTATATATCAGATACCAATTTATTAGTTTGATATGATATAGCGGTATTATTTATATATCTAAAAACGAAAGATTTAATCTAAAATATTGAACATTGGCAAAATTATCGCTATTTTAACATTGTTCTGAACTTTTTTGAAGGCGAGAAATTAGGACAACTGTGATATCAAATTGTTTCTTCATAGATCTCAGATAGAATCTTGATATTTTGATATGTTATAGAGGCACTATTCATCTATTTAGAAACGAAAGATTTACTCAAAAATATTATTAACTATTAAAAGTATCGCGATTTTAGCAAAGTTATACATTTTTCCGAATACAAAAAGTTAACACAACTTCCAAGTCAAATTAATGATACTTTCATAAAAGATACATAATTAAATGTCTAGTACATGATAGTGACACTTCTAAACTATAAGAAAATCAAGGAATGAATAAGGAGCATTGATAATTATAAAAGTTATTAAGCTTTAAATAAAAACAAACATCTGTTCTATCAATAAAATTTCTCTGAAATGCAAGAAAACAAAAAAAAAAACACACAGAAATTTGCATTAATATCTTTATTGTAACATACTTTCGATTGAAAACACGATACACATGTCCCGTTTTTCGTTTCTTTCGATGAAAAAATACGCTCTCAGCAACATTTCAATACAATTATTTGCTTCTTCCTAGTTTCGTATTCAAGTAGTTAATTCTTCAATTAAATCATTAATATCCGTGTTAATTTATTCAATAATTAATATTTCATTGTCATACCCCGTTTATCGCAACCAACCACATCATCAACGTTAATAATTTATTACTTTAGTAGTAGCCTAACAATTAATTTAATCACCTTTCGAAAAACAACCGAGTACGAAATGTTCAATTAAAACAACAACAAAATCAATTTTCAAAATAAAAACATGCGTAGCAATGAAATTAATGTATATCAACGTTAAACATACATAAAAATTGCCCTAGATAAATAAAAAAAGGTTCACGTGCCGCCGAGGCGACTTAAAACCGTGGAAATCATCGCGCATATTTCCGGTTAAGTCGGACGACGAGCACACTCGCGCACTCCTAATGACAAGGGTCACATGACCCCTTAAGTCACTAACTGCGAATAAATACTACCAACTCGTAAATATTGTAGCTTAGCGATAAGTTTTAAGGCCATTGCGTTCTGTGTGGGAGTGTATGTCACGTTTTTGCACATGATAAACGACGTGTGCGAAAACAAATTCGATATGCGTTCTTTTCTTTCACATGGGAGGAGCCCATTCGATTGAACGTGGCCTGTGGGCGTTAGCCTGTACCATAGATCACAAGACAAAGGTCACTAGTTGTCGTTGGTTGAAACGACTTTTCTTATATGGGAGGAGCCTATTTAAGTGGGTGTGGCTTGGTATACTTGCTCACAAAGAATAGTTGTATAATCACGTGACGTTAGTTTGGAATCATATAATTTGGTACTAAAGGCGGGGGAGGCTATTAGAAGGGGCGTGGCCTAACTACAGTTTAAGTTTGTTTGAAGCCATAAATCTTTGCTCATGTGGGAGGCGCCAATTTGAAGAAGTGTGGCCAGAATAAATATTCTACGCCAAATACATGTTTGCGAGCAATAATGACTAAAAATATGACATGTAGATTTATCCAGTGGGTAGAGCCTATTTAAGTGGGCGTAGCTTAATAAATTTATCCTTCTTTCATGATTAGGATAGTTGTAGCGTCTCCATCTTTTGGCCACGTATCGTTTGTTTGCAACCGAATTAAAGGGGCGTGGCCAAAAACATATTTATAAGCAATGAGGACTAAACGGATGAGGTGCAAATTAAGTAAATGGGCGGAGTGTATTTAAGTGGGCGTGGCCTTTCATTTTCCACTTGGACCAACCCACACAATCTTCACAAGTCTTCAAAATTCATGAGTCCTTTTTACGTGGTAGTCTTCTTATTTGGGCGTAACCAAATAGTAAACAGTTATTTGTTTCTAATGTGGGAGGAGTCTATTAAAAGAGGCGATTCTTAAAATTAATTAATCGTTTCGTCACGTGACTGTACCAAATAGCCCAAAACGCCAATGATAAGCCTCTTCCCGTTATGGCAAAACGTCTACCAACCAATTAACTAATGAACTTCATCCGCCCGTGAACAAATACAACAATTAATAACTTCTTACAACCGTTCGTATAATCTGCTAATTATTTCGCTATGAAATCACTACTACGAAGTTGTCTCAACGACGTTAAAAGCACCAATAGCACATTAAGTTTAAAAAAAAAGACACATTCTACAAAACTTAAAACAATTGGAAATATTTGGCCTACAAAGCATTAACCTAACTTTTTCTTCCTTTTCCTCTCATTTTTTAATTTTAAAACTTGACTGAATTCCAATTAAGTCTGTATCAAAATAAATGAGCCTAAAAATGGTCGTGCAAATATTTTTGAGCACATCGCATGCTAAAACAACGATTAGCCTACCTATTATACTTCCATCTAAATTGAGCTACCAAATTGCTGCAGTTCATTCGACTTCATTCTCGTTGAAGTAGATCTTTGTGATGACAATATCGCCGGTGCTGAGCGTCTGCGTTTCAACGCCGGCCACAATGCCATCCTCCTCGGCACCACGCCCTCGCTTCGAAGGCGCGTTGGCTCCGCTCTCGACGTCGCTGGCTCCTCCCCGCTTCGTTGAAACCTGGCCGTGTGCGTCGCCAGAACCGCTGGCCTTGCCCGAAACGAACGGCCCCCGCGCCTCCAGCACCTTCTCTCCGTTGGCGACGCCATTCAGATGACAACTGCAGCAGCATTTCGGTGATTCGCCGCTTTCTGGAAGCGACGGCAGCAGGCTAGCAGCCGACAGAATCGCCTCCAGTTTATCAATCTTTTCAAAGCGATCAATCTTGCTGTCGCTGAGTATCGTATCCACCATCTGCATACTCTCGGTGAGCGACGTCGGCTCCGAGTTCCTCGGCGACGTCGTATTATCCGACTCCATCGAGGGGTAGTCGTTTTCGTCCTCCGAAGACGAGTCGTCTTCTTTGCCCAAACTTTCGAGCTTCTCCAACTTTTTGGCCACCTTCGCCGACGACTTGAGCTTATCTTTCTCCTCTTCGGTAAGCTCAATGTATCTCAAAAGCCTGACTTCTCGATTGGACAAGACGACAGACTTGGCCGACTGATTGAGCTTCGCCCGAAGCTCACCAACCTCAGTCTCCGTCTTCCTTTGCCGCTTGCGCAGCTTCACATTCTCGGGGTTGATGTGAAGGTAGATCTGCTCGTCGCACAACTCCAACAGCAACTTCCTGTTGACGTCCGTAATCTCCTTGACCATGGCCGGGAAGAGGTTCTCATGGATCAGACTTAAGACATCAGCGGAGGCGTAGAGTATCATCTCGCGCGACAACGGTCGCCTACTCCAATATTTCTGATCCCTTCTATAGACATTCTTCAACTGATCCTTCATGGGATTCACAAACGCACCGTACTGAGCACAGAGCGCATTCAGCGCCACCGACTTGGCTTTGTACACTGGCTTACCAGTTTCCTGATACGTTAGAACGGCATGCGCAGCCTGCGTGTCAAAAACACACGCCAAGTTGATATCAAATTGCCGATGCAGATTCACCGAATCGTTGCGACAGTCATGAATCACCTTAATCACGTCCTCAGACTCCAGCAGCTTCTTCAGACCTGAATGAATCATTCCCGGACAGCTAATCAGATCAAAGATGTACGACTGCCGATGGAGAGTTGCAATCTGCATCAGCGTAATCTGTCCTTTCACGCCCAGATTAATACCCTCGCAGTCGAATGCAATCGTCGTCTTTCTCTCGTCGAACTCCCAGCCGAAACCATCCACTCCCACAGGTTTCCTCTTCATAATCTCACTGATAACCAACTGACACTCCTTCTCGTTGCAAATCACTCTCGTACTCTGGAATATCTTATTCTTCCACGTCTCCTTGTCGACTTGAGTTGCCGACATCATCCCCACAGAACCTCCCAAAACACCAGATCCGCCAGTAGCACCTGGGTAACTGTAACCAACAGTCTGCGAACTCAAGGTGTGATTAATCGAGTTGAGCTGTTGATTAAGAAGCTGTTTTTGGTCGCGTCCAGTGTTTTCCTGAAGCGTCTTCAGGACCAGGTTATTGATGCGCTGTTTAAGACTTTGATTAGTTGGCTGCGGTCGGTCTAAGGACTTGGGTTGTTCATCTGGAAGCTGGCCGGATGTTGACACAGAGCTGGCGGGAGTATTGGAAGAGCCGAGTTTGAATTTTGGCACTAAAGGTTCCTTTTCTCTCTGGTTCGGGCTGGGTTTCTCCCTCTCCTTTTGTTTCTCACTTTGCAGCCGTTCTTTTTCCTTTAAGATCTTTTCTTCCTGTTCGAGTTTCGCCTGGATTTTAGGCTGCTTCAGCCTATCACTGATGGACACCTTCGCAGGCGATAGCGGTGACTGAGGCGGGGCTGTCGATACCTCCTCTGAAGAAATCAACTTGGTTTTATCATCATCAGTTTGATTCTGATTCTCTTTCACATCAATCGTAACATTCTGCTTCACATCAATATATTTACCTTCATTTTTAACCTCACTGTTTTTGACTGGCGCTTCCTCAGTCTTGCCATCGAAAAACTTGACCTCACTCTTTTCATTAATATCGCCCAATTTAACCTCATTCTTCATGACATCCCCCTTTTCCTTTTCGAACAAGTCTCTTTCAAACTTTTCACATTTTTCACTCCGATCACTTTTATCACACTTCTCCAAAGTGGGAGTCTTCTCCTGAATCCTCGGATGTTGCAGCAATGTCACCAAGTTGCTCTGTATGCAGAAGCTGTCTGCAAACAGACGTAGGAAACTCGTGAGGTGCTGTGGGGTGTTGAACAGATTCGACCACTGCTCTTCAGGCAGCGTACAGCTGACGACTTGAAACAGCTGCTCGACGAGTATCGGTCCTTTCACCTCGATGCACTGCGCGAAAAACTCGAGCAAGCGCTGTGTTTGCAGCGGATCCACGTCGACCTTCACGTCAAAGTTGAGGTGCGTCGCCGGCGTCTTCGGCGAATAGTTGGCAAAGTCCTTCAGCACGACCGTCTCGTGTTCGTCATCGACGAGGAAGCTCTCGGGGTTCTTGAGCAGAAATTCGCGAAACTCGTGAAAGTGCTGGCCGGAGACGTGCCGCACTTCCGGGCTCGCTTGCGAACGATGGCCGAGGAGGCTGCGTATCGGCACTTCGGTGGCATCGCCGTATTGGGAGAGCTTCTCGGAGAAGTAGTCAACTGCTAGTTTTGCATAATCTTTTGAGCCTAAAAGTGGAAACAAACATTTTTATAGTTTCACCAATTTCTCAGATTTATTAATATTATCGCTTAATTAATAATTTCACAAATTTATAACATTTCAAATGAAAAATTTCAATATTTAGAAACATTTTGCTTCAAACACCTCCAAGTTACCTCGAAATTACTTATAAATAACAAAATATGTTAATATGTTTAAAAAATAGTAAATATCAAGAACTAAAATGATATTTTCAAAGATTTTTGAAATGCCAGAAAGTTTTTATAATTTTTACATATAGTGTAATGATTAATCAAGTGCTTCAATTTAATTCTTAGAAAATCATAAAAATTTTCCCAAAAAGGTGAGTTTCAAAATTGAAATGAAGTACTTACCATTGGAATCGTTATTATTCTCCACATCGACGACACTAACTTTCACATAATCACCCTCGATGGCGAACAATGACGGATACTGAGCGAGAAACTTCTTCAGACCGCTCTGCGACCCGCCCGCGATCTGCCGCATCTCCTTCGTGAACCCCTTCGACCCGAACTGGCAGCTCAAATCGTGTAACGTCCTCGGTTCACCCTTGTCCAACAACCTTTCGAAGAAAAACAACAAGGTCATGTTCCTTGCCTGTTCGTATTGCATTGCCTCCATGATTACTTCCTGGTTTTCTCCTCGGGGTTTTCGTTAAAATTCTCTGCTTAATTGCGCTCCTGGCTTCCTTGTAACTGTTCAGCAAGTTGTTGCTATTTGTAAAAATATATAAAATTGATCACAGCGGTGCTTGGATTATCTACAACATGTTATTGCTTCATATTCAGTCCTCGAAACCTTTCGGGGGAACCACATTCGACGAGGGTTTGCAGCTAGGTTTGGTATTGTTTGACGGCTTGGTTGTTGGACATCTTCGCCGTGGGTTAGACGTAGGCGAAAATGTTACACAACTTTCACAATGTTTGCTGATTACTTCAATACTGTGATTGCGAGACTCACTTGCAGTTTTTAGGGTGAAACGGAGCGTTGCGAAGGGGTTGCGGCTGATCTTGGAGGCGGCAGACGCGACGGCGACGACCTCCACAACGCGAACAACGACGGCTGATGGTGAAACGTCACAAGACGGCGATCGTCGCCATGTTTCTGGCTGGCACTACGCTGACAGTGCGCACAACAGACTTCGGTCCACTTTAACCGGTTGGATCTATCACAACCGTGGTTTTATGCGTAGAAATAGCGTTTACATAACCACCATTTCAATTCGTTGGCATTTTTTCCTATTATTCAACTGTAATAAGAATAAAAGTATTTGTTCAGGTATATCATAAGAAAGGAAATGAAATGTTCTTTGAAATGAGATATTAATATCAATATTTGGATTACTAAAGGAAAACTTACAGCAAATTGAAAGTGAATAATTTTCTATCGTTACTTTGATTTTCGCTGCGGTTTATTATTTATTTTTGTTGTAAGATATAAATATTAAACTACAAGTTGTTGTATATCATACGAAAGCCAATGAAATCTTATAACAATATTACATTCGTATCTGAATTTGGACAGTTAAACAAAAAGTTACAGTTCATTAAAATCAGGAAAAACAATTTGTCATGAAGTTGGTATTCACTTGTTCAATTTGTAAATAACACCGCCATTCTCACACAGATTTGTAATTTGTCATACATTGTTAGAAAGATAATGAAATTGTCTTTAAACGTATATATTGGTCTAAAATGAATGACAATTTAATAAGAAGTTATCCGTGATTAAAGTTCAACAAAATATTTTCTTTTCTAGCCAAAACACCAGACACTTAAAATATACCGTGTTTAGTCACGTCTCAAAATTCCAAAATATATCAGTTAAGCACCACAAGAAGGAACAAAAAAGATATAACAGGTTGAGTTAGATGTAATGCGCATATTGCCACTAGCCACTTCTCTTTCTCCTCGAAAAAATGGAATAAAACGACGGTGAATAAGTGGCAGTTGTGTTGGCTACCGCTTAATGCAAAGCAACGAAAAACATAAAAAATCGGTTTTCTATATTCTTTCTTTTCAATCTTGAACCTAGCAACGTGTATTTTTAGGGCTCGTTGCTATTGCGTGAAATTAGGACAGGGAATTTAGAACAGACGAAAAAAATCGTAAATTTTGTAGGCGTAGAGCTGACTAGTGAGGTATTCGTCCAGCAAGTGGAAATAGAAATGCAGGTGACCTTGATTAACGATGCGTACCAGCTCAGTAATTGCGTTAGTTACAAGCTTATTAATATTAACACTCGATAGACCAAAAATACAGTTTTGCGAATTGAGTAGGCACAATATCGTATAGTAGTTTTACCTAGGTAGAAGTAGAAGTCAAAACTTGTTAATATGTTTAGTGGTTTTAGTGCTGCCGTTTAAAAGTAGTTCACATTTTTACAACTTTATTTTTCGGATTGTTCTTTCGTATTTTATCGGTTTTCAGAGATAACTTTGAGATTATTGGAAAGGTAATTATATATAACTAGAAAGGGGATGAAATTATCTTTAAAATGATGTACAGCAATTAAATTTATCAGAATGCAGTTAAGAGTTATGGGACTTCAAAACGCGAACTTACTTTCACATTTATCTGTTTGGTTTATTTCAATCCTTAATATCACCTAGATTTTGTAAAATATCTTAAAAGTGTTACATATCGTTTGAAAGAGAATCAAATTATCTTTAAAATGATATTTAACAATTAAATTTATCAGAATGCAGTTAAAAGTTATGGGACTTCAAAACGTGAAATTTCTTTCGCATTGCTTTGATATGTTTGGTGTATTTCAATCTTTAATATCACCTAGATTTTGTAAAACATCTTAAAAGTGTTATATATCATTTGGAAGAAATTATAGAATAATTAAAATGATGTATAAGAATTAAATGTATAGCAATGCAGTTAATAGTTATTGAACTATAAAACTTTTTTGCATCCGACAATTATGGCAACATTAAGTAAACTTCAAAGCTTCATAATTTTTCATCAAATTATCAAGAGCATGAAAGTAATATATCAACAAAAGACAAATGTAATCCTCTATCAACAAATTACACTTTTCTCTTTATAACCAGATAAATAACCAATAGACACAAAAACAGAACTTACCTTTTCTTCGAAATAAAAACTGAAGAAACAAAACTATAAAATACAGGCTGCGCAAATAACAAAAAATCGCATATATTTAGAAAATATTTATTCACGTAATGACTCGTTTCGCTTGCAAATACGTTGATTTTTCCCTTTCAAAAGACGCAAAAATCATTCACACAATCCACAACACATCCTCGAATAAAACACGGAATGTTATCATCAATATCAGGAAAACTGTTCACAAATATTATTTTAGCTTAAATATCAGCTGGTAACCGCCATTTTAACGTTCTTTTTTATTTAGTTTCTTCATATAACATGTGTTTTGTGTGTACCGCTTATCAATTATCACTAACAACTATCATAGATTACGTAGAAAAATAATCGCTATCAGTAATAATATGTTAGGTTATCTCTCATCATCACCTCCAATCATCATCGTTATTAAACCACCGAAAATGGGCAGTACTTAATCGTAGTCTTACGTTAGTTAAATACGCTTAATGTAATGCTGTCGTCTCACATCCTAATCGTAAATGTACAATAATTATATATGGCAACTCTTTTTTAGGAAAATAAAATCAAAAAATCCCAAAATACTGCAAGAAATTTTACAAATAACAAAAAGAAAACAATCCTAGTGATAAAAAAGAAACAAACTGAATTGGAATGCAAAAACTAAAACTTCACTTCCTCATTAGGTTGAGTGGGATTTTGGACATCCCCACAGTAGCTATCACTATCTCTAGCATTATGAGTATTATAGCTTTGTCTTTATCTGGTTCATAACGTAGATCGTAGCTTGCTCTTTTGACGATTGTTTAATCAATAGTTTGTTGGTATCTAGTCTGATTCTAGAGAGTCCCAAGAGTTTAAGTTCTTTTTTTGTTCTTTTGATTAAAGAATACTATCAACCGCACTTTGTATCTCATGCTGGTTATTCAACGGAGCATTCGTCGACTGCACCTCGTACTCTTCAGCAACCTGCCCATCATGGACGCCATCTTCGTAGCAGATCGACTGTACAGCTGTATCAACATCTTCGACAATCGTCTCTTCAAGTTCCTCCTCCTCAACGTGTTGCACGTAAGTCACATGCCCTTGTTCATAGTCAATCACTTCCGATAGGGTACTCTCGTCCCCGTCTTCCTCCTGCGTGATAATATGATTGATCACAATCTGACCATGCTCATCCATTTCAACGTCTTCGGTACCATCCACGTCCGATTCAAGGTAGGAGTCTTCAATGATCTCCTCCTGTTCGTAGATGGTGATGTGATCGTCAACTACCTCTTCCACGACTTCCTCATACTGTTCGTATTCCTCGAGGTGTTCCCCGTCTTGAATTTGGAGAGTTTGATGGAGATCTTCTTGGAGGTTTTGGTGGAGCTCCTCCTGCGTTTCAAGTTGGAGGTCGTCAGTTACAAGCTCACCGGCAGCGTCGTCGTGATTTACGTAGGTTTTGGACAGTTGGTAAGTCTGCTGATGGTGTTTCTGAAGGTGTGCCTCAACTTGTTCCTGTTCCTCGCTTTTAATATCTTGCACCTCTTCCATGTCATCATCGTCCTCGTCTCCTTCTTCATCCCCTTCATCATCATCATCTGCCTCTTCCTCATCGTCGTCCTCGTCTTCGGACGCGTTTTGAGAGGCTGTTTCCTCCTCTTCTTCTTCCTCCTCGACGTCACCTTCAACATCGTCGACATCACCCTCTCCATCTTCCGCTTCGTCCTCCGCCTCTTCACCTTCAACACCATCTTCATCAGCGTCTTCGACTTCAGCACCTTCAACCTCACCATCCTCCACATCTTCCTCGACATCCCCACCTTCAACATCATCATCCTCTCCTTCCTCCTCCTCTTCATCATCGTCATCTTCCTCCTCCTCCTCTTCATCATCCACCTCCTCGCCCTGGACTTCCCCTTCGCCATTATCAACATCTTCACCCTCATCGTTATCTTCGGCATCGCCGTCGTCACTCTCGGAACTACTACTTGAATTTGTACTGCCCTCTACCTGCTCAATCATACTCTCATAGTTCACCCGCTCACCTTCCCTTTCCCGCTCTCTTTCAGCGGGCTTCTTCGGCAGTGGCTTGATCTTCACCTTAAACTTAAACTTCTCCTGTGGGACCACCTCTTCCTCATCGTCCTCCTCTTCCTCCTCGTCATCGTAACCTTGTTCGGGCTCTTGTTTAATTACCCCACCTTCCCTCACCCTCTCCGACATCACACCTTGAGGTGGGCCATCTAGTAAAGACCAGTCGAATTTGATGTGTATCGCCATATGCAACTTTAACTTGGACGATGCATTATGGTACCTGCCACAGATCCGACAGATAAAGTTCGAGCCAAAGCCCTTACCGTGCAGCAGCGTCGGATGTTCCGTATTCAAATGCCGCTGCAAATCCGCGTAGGTCTTGTTCGTCGACAGGCAAATCCCACAGACCGTCGCCGCCACCTGTTTATGACACCGGATATAATGCTGCCAAAGATGCTTCTTCGCCGGCCAATTTTTATGACAAATATCACACACCGAAGGATCGTTCGAGTTCACATACACCGTCCGCTTGCTGGAATTGATCAGCTCTTCCGGATGATGTCGGATATTCTTCGGCGTCGTTTGCATCGTTGCCAAACCATTCTGCTTACCCTGATTGTTGTTCCGATGAACATAGGCGCCAACTAGATGCTTCTCCAGAATCGACTTGCCCTCAAACTCATCCTTGATATCCTCATCTTCTGACTCACCGTCGTCTGGTCCTTCAGCCGCGTCGCCACCATCCTCCAGATCAAAATCATCCTCTTCCTTCTTCACAGTCATTTGGTCTTGCTCGCCAAACGGCAAACCGGGTAAATCGGGCGTATACTTCTTCATCCCTTTAGAATGATGTGCATCTACGTGCGCCTGCAACTCCTGCTCGTTGTTAAACACCTCCAGGCACACCTTACAAGCTCTAAACACCCTGCCATGGGACTTGTTCAGATGATCATAGGTCTTCCACTTGCTACCATAGTTCTTCCCACAGACTGTACAACTTGTCAGCGGTTGCAAAGCCTCTCGGTGCACCATCCGTACATGATCTCGTAGAATGTGTTGACTCTCAAACAGTTTCAAACAAACACCACAGGACAGTGAGAGTATTTTTCGATGCAGCGACAAGATATGCATTTTCAGCTTAATCTTCGACGGCAGGATGTCTCCACAAAATTGACACACAAAGGAATTGGCATGATCTTGAAGATGCGCCCGCAGCAAATCGTTATTCCTGAGCACATTACCACAATCCTGACAGATCAGATGACAACCCGGATGCGTGAACCTGATGTGCGATACAATTTCACACTTGGACTGCACCTTTTCGGCGCACATCTCGCAAGAGTACTCGGAATGATAGTTGACCAAATGCTTAGCCAACGACTGGCGATCCTTAAAGATTCGCGAACAAGACTTACACCTCGTCAGCAGGTCCTTCTGCAGTCTTGGCCTACAGTTCTTCTTGTGCTTCTTGAGTAGCGTCCTCTTGTGGAAGGCCTTCGAACATTTCGGACACTTGTATTCGCCGTCATTCGTGGGCGGTGTATAATTCGTAATTATATTCGTATAAATCGTCGAAGAGGAATCCAACTCTTTGGGTGGTACGGTCGGCATCTTCAGCGAAGACAAATCGCGAAGTTCTGTGTTCTTCACCTTGGACCTAGACGGCGTCTCCAGATCCTGACTCTTCTTAGCCGCTTCCATTTCGGCCCGCATGAAGCTCTGCCGCACCGATTGGAAGTCGAAGGGATCAAACTTCTTCATCATAAAGTCCTCATCCTCGTCAAACTCCGACAGATCGCCATTCTTAATCTTCTGTGCCGTTGTCGAATGACCGGTGGAAGATGGCGCCGCGAGCAAACCACTAGATGGTGCTTTCTGCGTGTGAATCTTATTGAAATGCTGCAGGAGGTGGTATTTGGACGCGGAGGTCTTGTAGCAAAACTGGCATGTCACACTTGGATGGCCTTTGTGCACCCGGTTCACGTGTTTCCACAGGTGCGAATTGCGGCCGTAGCTCTTGTTGCACAGGTCGCAGTGGAAGATGCTGTGTTCGGAGCGCTTGTGACTGCTGTACTCTTTGAAGCTCTGCAGCGAACTGCCGCACTCGGTGCAGCTGTAGAACTTCGGCTCGCACGCTTCGTTCGCGTCGACGTAGTCGGACGGGTCAAAGATCTTTCCGTCCTTTTTGCAATCGGTCAGGAGGAATTCGTGGACGAGCACATGGTTCTCCAGTGACTTCTGGTTGTCCTCGGCATACTTGCACACCTGGCAGACGAAGTAGCCCTGAATGGCGTGCGATTTCGCGCATGCATCGACGTGCTCCTGCAGGGTGGCCAGCGACGTGGCGATGTGCAGACACAAGCCGCAGATGAGTTTCGCATGCTGGGCGTGCCGCACCCGGAGATGGGCGTAGAGATCGGTTTTGTTCGTCAGAGAGGCGGGACATAGAGGGCACACGTAACTCGCTGTCAGTGTGGGCGGGGCGTCGTTTTCGACTTTTTCTGCAAATTCGAAATGAAATCGTATTTTAGCCTGTTGCAAGTCCAAATTATCGCTAGATTAGATTATACTAATATAGATCAAGCCTTTTTTATGACTTAAGATTTAAAAAAAAATGTAGGAAGAAAAACTTACCAATACTCTCACGTTTCGTCTTCAAATCAGTAATCTTAACCAATTCCGGAAGTTTCTTTTTCTTTTCCGCACTGCTCGCTTGCGATTGACTGCCGCTCTTTGGGCTACGCCCCCCACGTGGTGATTCGACTCCAATCATCATATCGTCGACGCCCAACGCAACGAGTCCAACTCCAGTCGTCATCGGCGGCATGAGTGGCTGCAGTGTAAGATTGTGCTGCATTTGCAAATTCTGCAGATTCGCGTGTAACTGACGAGTCATGCCCTCCGGTATCGGCTCACTGCTCAACACCTGCGCCATATCGATCCCGTGCGTTTCGAACACATGCTGGGCGAGCAATTGCGCACGCGCAAACTGCTGATCGCAGAGCAGACACACTTGCGGCAGCTGTTCGACGATCAACTGCTGCGGTTTGTTGCCGCCCATGGTCACCACCGGCAGCTGCGGCACCAGCTGAATGGGCGGCGCTATCGCTTTCGTTTGCAATAGGGGAGGAGCCAACGCTGATCGCTTGGCTGGTGGGCGTTTCTTCCGTCTACTCGTCGCCGAATCCGGAAACAAACTGCCCAAATTCAACGCACCCGACGGTTTAAACATCTTCGCACGTGCGCCACCCTCATCCGATGGCGACGCGCCGCCCCCAGACGACGCGAACAATGCCTCCAGCTTACGCTTAGTACTCTTGCGCTCGCAGATCTCGCTGATAATATCGTTGACCTGGTCGTCAAAGTACAACTTTTTACGATAGGTCGACAGCGATAGTTGCAGCGTCTGTGCTGGCGTCTCCTCCTTGCGATCGTCACCCTCGCTCTCCGACGAATCGTCGTACTGCACGAGTTGGTCGCGCGACTTGGCCGCACGCACCGCCTCGAGCGTGCGCTCCGCGCGCTCGATCTGCACCGCACACGATTCGAGCGTACGACGATGCGCCTGTTTCGAGCTGAACGAATCCGTGTCGTAGTAGAACGTGGCGAGTTTTTTCGCACGCCATTCGTCGAACTGGGAGTGCTCAGCGGCAAGACTCTCCGTCATCGTCGATTGATCAACGGTAGGCACGCGTATTGGCGCTGGTGCAAGCGTTGCCTGCGCCGCTAATAGGGCGACGCTATTGTTCTTGAAGCACGTGCGCGCCACGTGGAAATTTTCCTCCAGTATTTTCAGCGTTTCCAGCGAACGTTTGCGAAACTTGAAGAAAGCGCTGATCTTGTCGTTGCAAGATGTACAGAGTGTGTCGGGAAGGAGAGATTCTTTGAGAATCTGAAATCATTTTTGGTAAAGAAAAAAATACAAAAATTATTCATCGGAAAACATAAAAACGCATTTGTAAGTGTTTCTAGATTAACTATTACTTCATCATATGTTCATTAAGGTAAGATTATGTCAAGTCTAGGCGTTGCTTAATCAACCAAAAACAAGACGAAATTATGTCAGTTAAGACGTGGAGGGCTATTTTATAAAATTAAAACTAGTCATTCGTTAAATTAAAGGGAAACTCTAACATATTTTGTCAGGTTATCCTTTAATTTTTTTAAGGCCTATATATTAACTATTCTATGCTAATTTCCTCTTTTTATGGACAAATCCTTAATAGATACAAATAGTTTTACAAATGTAAAAGAAATTCTTTTATAAAACCTTTTAAGGAATTTTTAACGAATTTCTAAAATTTGTAAACAAAATCTATTTAGTGTAGTGTTGCCATGACAACCAAACAAGTTACGTCCCATATTTGCATTCCCCTCCAAAATTCCCATTTTCGAATTTATAGAATTAAATTTCTATTTGTTTAAAATAAAATACGATTGAAAGAGAAAAATGATACATAAAAACAAACAACCTAGGCAACACACTTTACATTAATATTTTTTTATCAAAAGCAACAAATTTTAATTTTCGTTTTTCAAACTTTAAGTTATGCAAACTCAATATTTAATTATCATTAAATTTGTATTTTAGATATACATTTCTCATATGTTATAAAAAAAAAACATGAAATAAAGAAAAAGTTTTCGAAACTTTCAAAGTACAACAAAATTCAAAAACTTGTAAACAAAATCTATTTAGTGTTGTGTTGCCATGGTAATCAAACAATGATTTTTCCAGAAATTGCATTTGTTTATAAATCGATGGCAAATTTATAAAATACACTTTTCATAAATTATTAATTATTAGTTAAATTAAAAATAGAAATGAAAAACGTCAATTTCGTAGGTCGCGTGTGCTTGTGGGAATGGCGTTTCGTTGTGAAAACATGGTCACGCTGCGACTACTCTACTCCACTCCAACGCCAACACGAACGTACACACAAACGAACGCTACTTACGTGCACGGGCAAACAAGTTTCGATCATGCCGGGCAGGCCGTCGACGGCGAAGATGTCGACGCGTTGATTGGGGTGCGTCGTGATGGTGGCGCACAGCCGACAGAGGCGCTCCACGTCGCGCCGCCCTCCGCCACCACTACCACAACCGCCCCCACCGACGACGGTCGCCGCCATCGATGACGCCAACTCCATCGAATGGTGCTGCTGCGTCTACGGCGACGTTGATGATGGCGCGTCCATATACACGAAATCACGAAATGCTCACTGCACAATATTGTCAATTGTTCGCTCGCCTCTCCTTCACAGCTGCCTCCACCGAAAACGTTTTTATTTTGCGTCTACTACACGATGTGGATCGCAGAAGGTTCACAAGGTGTGCGTATGTATGTGGAAGGAAAATATGGCGTCGTCGACGGCGTTGTCCTAGCCGGCGGCCACCATCTTGTTGTGCTGGCCTCGTCGAAAAAGCGGAGGAGATGCTGTTTCTTTTTTCCTGTTCGTAGTTTTTTTCTTCTTCAAACACTTGCAAAAACACACACACACACACTGTTTAACACTCTTTTGCAGGCAGATTCCGCGTCGCAGGTTTTCGCGCACTTCCTGCGGTTGGTGTAGAGAACTTCACAAGGATGTGCACGGCTGAATGTATGCCAGAATGCGCGAGCGGCAGGCAGGCAAGCAGACGGACACACTGAATGCGGTTCGCTCCACTCGACGGCGACGATGGCGCTCTGTCTCGTCGGTTGCGGTGCTGTGCTGCTTTTTTCCGTACGATGAGTGCTCAAGGGGCTACACGGCGCGGTGTCTCGGCGCGTTCCGAGAGAGGGAGTAGTGCAGCCGACCGAGAAACACGCGCCGCGCTCCGGGTGTCGGTTCGGTGCGAGAGACACCAGCAGGCGCAGCAGAGGCTGGCTGGCTGGCAGGCGGCGCTTAGGGGACGCGTTCGCTTTCACACACTCACTCATCGACGCGGCGCACTCGCGTGTACATAGTACACGCCAACATACACACACTCACATCGTCACAGCCTGCAGGCGGCACCACCACTGCTGCACGTCTCTCTGGCCTTCATCATCATACACTTTACCCACATCATACACAAACAAACCCACACACACACACTCAAGTGTCCGAAAGATGCATGTGTTTGCATGCGCCGCCGCTGTGTGTGGCCCGGCGCGTCCCTGGCGATGAGTCGGTGAGCTCTCTCGAAGAGCAGAAGATCGCTAGTTGATGGTTGAACCATTCCCGACAGTGGTGTTTTCGAGAAGGTGATTTGTGGAACTTCGTGTGTAGATGGCAGTATTTTCGGGAAGGCAGTTTTAGGTGAGAGTAATTTTTGTGTACCATCAACTTACATACATCACTTATAGATGTCGTTGCCTGAAAAATAAGATAATTTTCGTTATAGACTTAGAAACTTTACCTTCTCTTGTAGGGCCAGATTTCGTCAGTTGAGTTGAAGCATCTCTTTTTTTCGATGAGGTGGAAGTGTAGTTGTTCTTTTATAGATGGCAGGGAAGGAAGTATACAAGTTATGTGCTTGGAACTATAAACTTATTGAGTAGCATTATAGGCAACGAACAAAACAGAAACATTTAAGTCTAGTTGCTTACCGTCATTGTTTGAATGATTTGTTGGCTCAAGTGGTTCTATTATTATAAAAGTCATAGTTAACAGTCTACAGTTGAAGTATTATAAGAGTATTAAAAAGATATCAGAAAGAGTAAAAGTCTTGAATTCATAAAGAATAAAAGTTTTTTGAAGTGTAAATTAAACCGCCAAAAGGTTTACCTTACCTTTACCACCATACGCGTATTGGTGCTCGGGATTCCTTGCATAAAGGTCACCCTGAGAATTAGACGCGTATAACTTGCAACTTTTGATTTTGAGATAGATAAAGTTGACTACTATAAATGTAGATGGCTTTGTTGGAAAAGTGTAGGCAACTTTAAATAAGAACTTTGACGGTGCGTTGAATTCTAGAAGACTTCAGTAATAGATGCCGTAGACGGAAAATAAAGGCAACTTCCCTTAAAAAATACATTTTCCTTTACTGGAAAAACAAGACATGCCATACGCCAAAACCAGCTGTTTCACATTTTGCACGCCGTTATTTCGCTGTTGGCCAATCAGCGTAATACCAAAATGAACGTGCCTGATAGCGATTCTGAAGATGAACTCCCACCAGGATGGGAGGAACGCGTCACCGTCGACGGCAACGTGTTTTACGCCAATCACCTGACGAAGGCGACCCAATGGACACATCCTCGCACCGGTATCAAGAAGGTAGTCAGTGGTGAGTTGCCCTTCGGTTGGGAGCGCTGCGTCGACAAAAACACGGGCAAAGTCATCTACGTCGATCATGAAAACAAACGCACCACCTACACTGACCCACGGCTTGCCTTTGCTATCGAGGAAAAGGATCACGCCAACGATTATCGTCAACGTTTCGATGCTTCCAGCACAGCTCTTCAGGTATTTGGAAGACTATAGGCAACTTAAACTTCATTTTGTCTGTTTATTTTCATTTTCCTCAAAGAAAAAATGGTTTTTACGGTATAATTGTTGTAAAAATATTTATTTCTGAATAGGTTCTACACGGAAGAGACTTAAACAACAAACTATGCATAATTACGGGAGGAAACTGTGGAATTGGCCTGGAAACAGCGAAGAGCCTGTGCAAACATGGCTGTTACGTGATCATCTGCTGTCGCAACATGGAAGCCGGCTCAGTCGCCCTGGAAGAATTGAAAACGATGAAACCTGATGCAAAATGTGACCTCGTTCAGCTGGACCTTGCTTCCCTTACATCCGTCAAACACTGTGGAGAAGAATTGATAAGGCGCCTTAACAGCATGTGCCGCCATCTAGATATGCTCATCTTAAACGCTGGCATATTCGCCATTCCTTACGAAAAGTCTGACGACGGCTACGAGAAACAATTCGCCGTTAATCACCTAGGCCATTTCTACCTCACTCATCTTCTACGACCGCTGCTAAAAATCGGAAGTCGTGTCGTGGTTGTAAGTTCAGAAAGTCATCGTTTTGCCAACCTAACGCCGGAGACTTTAAGTGCCTCGACTTTGTCGGTAGATGGTGCACATTATTGGCACATGACTGCGTATAATAATTCGAAATTGTGTAATGTGCTGTTTGCTAGACAGTTGGCGAAGAATTTACAAGATAAAGGCATTTCGGTGTTTTCCCTGCATCCGGGGAATATGGTTTCTTCGCGGCTGGCAAGGAATTGGTGGGTGTTTAGGTTGGTCTTTTTTATGGTGCGGCCTTTTACGAAGAGTATGCAGCAGGCGGCCAGTACGAGTGTCTTCTGTGCAACTGCTGTCGAGCTTCAGGGTACGACGGGCGTTTATTTCAACAATTGTTTTCGTTGTCAGGAATCACAGGCGGCACAATCGGATGCCATGTCGGTCAAGCTGTGGCAGATTAGT
>WSZQ02024076.1:4723-21819 GCA_019419845.2 Weissflogia rhopalogaster | reverse complement strand
GTCTGCTTTCAGTTTTATGAGTTAACAAACACATTTCCTTTGTTTCCTGTAGAATCCGGCATGTGTAGTGAGTAGTTTCAATTTTGAAATTAAAAATCGCAGAACACTACGGAGTCCTATATATACGAAACGAGTTCCTAGTTTTCAATTAGAGTTATAATCCGGGTTTCGAGTTTCGAATTTATATTTATTTTTTCACTACTTTCTCAATATTTCCAAAGTTCTAAAATTTCTCTATTAATTTTAATAAATTCAAAAACCCGTTGTTAAAATCGGGCAAATTATTTTTTATTTACAATTGATAAAAATAGTTTGTTTGAATATTCATCATTCATACTATATTAAAACCATATGACCTATAATAAATCGTGCTATGCTGTAACTATAATTCAAATAACCACCGCTTGTTTGGCAAATATGTCGATGTCATCCTCTCTTTTTTTGCACGATGTCGAACCGCTTCCCTGGCCAGAAAAAAACGAGTTGCCCACGAATGAATTACAGCCTGCACGAGCCGACGCAAAAAGCGCAAAAAGTAATTAGCCAGCCGACGAAAAAACCGTCGGTATTTTTAAATTTAATTTCGACTAAACGGTATTTAATTCGAGGTTTTCGCCCAGCACGTTGCAGGTTGACGTGCTGTCATTATCTGCACGAATGCACCTCACGCATGGCAAATTTAAATTAGTGCTTTCACGTGCTCGTCACTTCTATTTATTTTTTCTCGGTCTTTTTTCGTGTGTCTGCGGTGCTCTGGGATGGACCAGTTGTGAAGAATCTGATCGGCGAGCCCGACTACAGGAAGGTACAGCTGCACTGGGAGACGGACAAGTTCAACGTACCCGCACCGGCCAACTTCCAAATTCGATACTGCGAGCTGCAGTCGTGGGGTTCCCAGCGTTGCCGTACGAAATTCGTGGCCGACTACCCAGCTGATGATGGGTCAACGCCAGTGAGTGTGGTGGACATCGCCGAGGAGGATATGCGCGTGTACAGTGCCGAAGTATCTGGCCTGCGAATGGCAACCACGTACTCGTTCGAAGTGCGTATGAAGGCAAAAGGTGGCCGAGAGGATCGGGCCGATGGAGATGTTAATCAGAATATTATTGTTATTCCAACCAAAGGATGTGAGTGATGTTTTTCTTACAAAATTTCGTTACACTCGGGTTTTGGGACCCGAGTTTATGAAAATAATAATAAATTTCGCAGAATTATATTTCAGTTAGAAAATGCTCTGGGTTTAAAATATTGATAAACCAGGGATTCATGTTTCGAGTTATTCTTACTTCTCATCTTTACACTTTTGTTTTTTTTTTCTCTTTTTCAAAATTTCTTCCTCATTCACCCGCCTTGTCGCTGACCGGGCAGAGGCCAGTAGCCTGTAATTCTTCCAGAACTATTTCTGGGAATCTATGAGCATATCTTCTCTTCAGTTTCAGCAAAAGCCACTCAATGTCTACCCCACGCTTCAGAAATCGAAGTATCTACAGGTCCACACTTTGGGGGTCGAATCGCAGTGGAAGCGGCTGATGGAGAACGCTGTGCCATCGACGGTGAACCCCAGAGTTCTAGGGACACCTATACCCTTCGAATCAATCATGCCGAGTGTGGAAGTGCTGTAAACGAAACGACGGTGGCTACCTTCGTGTTAGTGCAGGAAAACTTACCCATCTTGACTCACAGCACTCGCAGATTCCTAGTTTTATGCACCTATCAACCAGAGACGTTGACAGTTCGCGCCGGGTTGAATTTGCCTACTCAGCAGCGACATCATGGTCAAGGGAAGGTCACTCTGGAAGAGGAGAATTCCGTAGTGCAGGAACGGAGGTCTAGTGATAGAGGTCGTACTGGAAGGGTGCTTCACAAACCTGAAGCTTTAGGTGAGTTTAAAAAGATGTTTTAAATTAATTTTAAGGTTTAGCATGTTTACGGAGGAATTTAGGAGTTAAATATGTTTACCTAATTTGGACCCCTTTTTTCAAAATATTGTTTTGATATTTGGTAATTTTCAAATTATCTTTCAATGAATTTTAGGAGAAAACTTAGAAAATTAAATACCAATAATTGAATATTTTCGTTATACTTGAACAATTTGTTCAGTCAATAGGTCCTATTTGAACCACTTTTAAAAGAAAGGATTTCCATTCAAAATATCAAGAATCCTAAGTTGGACCGGTGCAAATAAGGAATAATTCAGAAATTCTCAACACAAATCACTGAAAATAATAAACATTGGAGTGGTCCGATTTGGGAATATGCGTGTTTCACATTCTCAAAATTAGTACACAGAAAATATATTTTGTGATCACTCCTGAACACTCCGTATAAAGCTCCTTAAAGAATGATTAATGTTAGAAACATTAAATACACCTTCATAAAATATAGAAATATGTATATCCCTCTTAAAAAAAGACGATATCTAACGCGTTAAAATGCTAAATCCCAGTAAATCCGGACGACTCAGCGCCACCGCAGCGCGGCGAAGAAGCGGCCCACTTCCGTGCGCCTTTGATCTTCATCCTGCTTTTGATGCTCGTGGGGATTGCGGTCGGCCTGCTGGAGATCGCCCGGCTGCGCGTCAAAGCGCGCCGCCTCCAGCAGGACAGCGAGACGCGTTCCGTTGCCTCAATGTCGAGCTGCAACACGATCGCCTAATCAACGACAGGAATGGTGGCAGTCGCAGCCGCAGCTGGCGAAAGGGCAAAGTGGCGACGCAACCCTTTCGGCCAACTTTTATTTTCTCGATCGCTCTATCTCGTTAGAATTTAGATACAAATGTGATTTTTTGGAGCAAGTTTATTATGGTTTTCGTACGAATGCTTGCATCGTGTGCAATTTGCAACATTTCAAAATAATTTTGCCTCTAGTATATTTGCCGAACAGCTTTTTGTCATTATAGAAGAAATGTTTAATGTAGGAAAGAAGAAATGATTAGGGAATTATTGAGGGAAAGATCATTTTGATAACAAATTTGCCCATGTGTGTATGACATTCACTGATCTAGGGATTTTAACTTATTTTTATAATTTTATAAATACGAATTTAGTTAAATTGAATTATTTAAATTGATGAATAAAGATAAATAAAATTGAAGAGAACCATTTTTATATTTCCTTATTAACATTATAACCTAATGAAGAAATTTGAAAACTTCAAAAGATTGCGTTTTCATTGTTTCAGAGAAAATTGTCTAAAGTACACCAGAAGGTTGTATATATTTAGCTTTAATATCAGATTGTTCAATACAATATCAAGTTTTGCACAGATAAACAACCCATACACATCTGATAAGATGTTTAGTTTTACTAGTGCAATTTTTCATACTGATTACCAATCTGAAACCATTTTATTCTATTACATGAAGTTTTGAAGATATAAATTACGGATTTACGCCGTGCACAGCTCTGAAACACAATCCGATTTTAACTTTTGCTGTTTTTACGTATACATTTGATATATAGGTAATTTGTATAATTGTTTATTAAATGTATGTGTAATCAAATAAATGATTTTAACAATAAATTCCCAGACCCTACAACTAAGTTTTTCTTTCTTGTAAAAAGGAAAAAAGTGTTTTCTTCATATGAAGAGGTCGAAACAGTACAGTAGGTAAGTATTTCCTCCTTAAGAACATTTTGTAATGAATTTAAACATTTTTCATTAATATATAAATTCAGACTTGTATCGTTAATTTACAAATGCGTTTCCACGCGGTTTGCTTGTGGTTTCCTAACGCTTTTCCTGGGATAGTGATGACCAGCTATTGGGCCTTGTGCAACCTATTTGGTGACCTTCCGGTGCGGCGCTTGCATTCTACCAACGTGGTTGTTCCACATCCATTTGGAACATTTCTTCTCTTTCTAATCTCGATTGAAAGTTGATAAGAGGAATTCAATTTATTATGCATCCTACGCATCCCCACCGAGAATCGAACTCGAGACCTCGTGGCCAATAGTCAGTAGTCAGCCCTAATTTAGAGTACGATTAAAGTATCTTTCAGTGATTCTTTTTCCTCTCAAATTTAGTAACTATTGCGTGAGTCAATAGCAAGTACATGAAAGTATGTTTTTGGTGTCGTGTTTGGACATACAACTAGTATATGTTGTATATTCCGAAATTAACTACACACATATAAGACGTATAAAATATTCCATTATATCTTTAAATTCAGCCTTTTTCCACTCCGGTTGTATAATAACAACCGTACATTAGCGATTTTGATTAAGTAATGGCCTAAATATCCTACGGCTGACCATAACCGTAGATGGTAAGCCTGGCAATGCGTTCATATTAGTGCCGATGCGCTAGAGCCAGCCGATGCGGGTATCCCTAATTCATAAATTATGCCAACCGGCACACCGACACTAGAAAACTGAATCTACTCACTATTATTTCCATACATAATTGTCGTGGCAAAAGTCGCTCGTATGATTTCAACACGAGCCGAAGATGAATATTTATCATAATCGCAAATACTATTACTTATCATCACTAGTGAACATCTGAACAATAGTCAAATAACTAGGAGCTTTCTTAACTTGGACTTGTCAGTAAACGTGGTAAAAATAAATTGTAGCAAATTAACTTTATGTAAAAAATAAGTAGAAAAGGATATAATAAAACTCCTTATGCCGTACCAATCTATATTGACTAGCTTAACTTATGTATTTACTTTTGAAAATGACGAAAGCTGAAAAGTAACTCCATAAATCTACTCGAAACACTATAAACAGTTATAAGGAACTAATTATTTACGTTGCTTTAACTCGTATTTATTAAAAAAGAACATTAAGAAATTACAAGCAAAAATCTTATTCTAACGATGCCTTATCAAAGTCTTGAACCAGTTCTTGTATATTTTTATACTGCGGATGCTGCAACATCAATTCCTGCATATTTGCAGCGAGTTCCTCGATGGCGAGCTGCGCCTGTAAGCGCAGGACGTCGTCGACATCGTCGGCGTACAGCCGCCGTAGGGTGCGATAGACGTCGGTGAGGCGAGTGCGTTCAAGGCACACCAGAGTATCCGTTCGCAAGCCTGCAAACAGCTGTCGCAGAACGGCGACGGCGGCGCGCCTCGCCTCCACCGCCGGGTCCGTCATGATCACATTGTGCACACACTCCACAACCTATTAATCATCGTATGCTTTCATGAGCCACACAGCGGGAGAAAAAGAGAGAGAAAAGGAGAAAAAATAAGGAGGGCTTGGTTGCGAAAGGCGTTACTGACAATGAATATAATAGATAGTAATTTAAGTAAAAAGAATGTTTTCGTTTAAAGAAATAAGAAAGGACAAAGAAAAAAGTTGACGTACCTCGTTGATGATAGTGCCTAGTTGGTTGCCTAAAATTTGACAAACTTCACCTAGATTTGATAGACTTGAAGCACGAAGAAGATGATCATCGTCTTTGGTACCAAGCATGAAGGTGTTGAGGAGGAGACTTTTGTATTTCGATAGTTTTTCTCCTGATAGTCAAAAGAAAAAAAGCGTGTCGGTTACATAGTGGTATTTCTAATTAATAGTGTAAATTTGATAGGCAACCCAATTTACTATGGTTACTTTTAGCAACAAGTGGACTTTATCTTTCGTTTGATAATTACTTCGGGTAAATCGCTTTATTCAGTTAATATTTCTAGAAAGAAAACAACAAGAACGAAATTGAGGTTAGGAATGCAAATTACATGCATCCATCCATGTCGCACACGCTTTGTTTCGTCTCCATGTACACCTTGTGCACGCCTACAACCATCAGCGACCATATTGATAGCGCTGCTAAAGCTAAGTGACTCCGAAAGCCACTCTCATATGCTCGTGCTCGTCGCACATCCTTCGCTTAACATACGCGAAACACAATCCTGCCGCCCGACGCTCAAATACAATTAGTAACCGTTAATACCGGGGCCATGTAGTGTCAGATTGCAGTTATGTTACAGGTTGGCAGAATTCCATGTCCCGCTGCTGTCACTTTACACAGCGACAAAATGCAAATAGCTGGAGAGTAGTAGACAAGTAGTAGTAGTTCATGTAACATTGCATGTGTTGTGTCAGGGTGAATTTAGATTGCGGGCGATACGAATTTACTTATTCCTAACAATTTAAGACCCACGCATTCGACATGAAAGAGGCTTTAGAACGAGCTTTCATAGTCCAACTTTATTCTAATATCAATCTTTGTTGAAAAGCAATTTAACCTAACATTTGGGCTACAATTATAATTTATAGATTAGATTAGTTTAGATTAATTATTTAACTGCCTTACCTGTAATGGTTTTAGAGAAACTGAAATGCCAATAAAAGTTATGCATATATGTATATAGATTAGATCAGGATAAGTTAGGTAATAAAATGTAATTTTAACCAAACACCGTGTTAACAAGTGTACTCAAAACACTTGATTGAATAGTTGATTATGAAATTTAGAAAATGACGAGGCGTTCTATGTAACAAAACCCTAAGATTAGGTCATAAAGTCGAGCGATTACTTTGAAGTGCACTCCGATGTCGTGCGGCTGCTTCTTCACTTCCGTCATCGTCGCGAAAGCATGCCGAAGCAATCCATCCAAGGTGACACTTGTGGCGAACGATCTGCCGCGCGGTAATGCAAGTTAATGTACTTATTGCGGATTGCATTACGCGTCGACGACGACGGTGTCACACGAGCGCCCGGCATTCCCGAGCGGCACATCTGCGAATCTCAGATTGTACCCGTGATAATTAATCATGTTTGGCTTGTCCTAACAGTTGTCTTTGATCATCTGCCTGACATATTGATACTTGATATTCAACTCAAATTTCATTTGTAATCTTTGAGAGGATTTCTTTATTTTCACTTTTTCGCGATTTTTGATTTTCTATAAGGTATCTGCTAAAATCAAAATATAAATTTACTTCATTTGAAGGTAGTAACTCCCATTAGATAGTGATAGCAACCTGTAATAACAATAAGTTACCTTTCTCAATTTCGTAAAGGGTTAGCAGCTCTTTAGAGCACACAGCTCTTTGGTGTAGGAATGTCAAGGGTACCCGATAATTCCGGGTTACTCGGTTTTCCGTCTTGTCAGTATCGTGTTAAACCGGGCTTTTATTTTCAAGGGTTTAATCCGGATTTTCGTAAAAGTTTGCGTCCCACTACTAGATGATGCTAAAAATTATGTTTCTTGAACCGGAATCGATGCGAGAACGCCCCACTATTTCTATTTCCAAACCGAAATCGAGGCGAGTGCGCGAGAGCTTGTTGATACTTGTCACTAAAACAAAAGCGATTAATTGCTCCCGCGATTGCGGCACGTATCAGCTCGTGTTTTAACATGTTTATTTGTAGTACTAGCGAACGAAGCCTTCCATCTTTCCTCACATGAACCTGTGATTGTATTTCATGCATATTTGGAAAAATGATAATAGCTATTCTCTTTGAGAATACTAGTAATCAAATTTGTGTTTCTAATTTTTGTTTTTATTTATATACATTCTTTTAATAGCTAATGAAAATAAAACAACTCATGCGTATAGTCTTTTTGTATTACATTAGGTGGCGCTGTAAACGAGTTTTTGTTCCGGGCTTTCACAGACAAAACCGTAATAGAATAAATCCGCAGATTTACAAAACCCGGAAACCCGGAGACTGGAATTTCCTTATTTTTTAACAAGCCGGCTCACATCGCTTCTTGCTTCAACATTATACATGTTTGATGGATAGAATTTAAATGGCGGTATATCAGGGATTCAACAACTTATCACAATTTTTGATAGTGGGTTTTCTTGCGAGTTAATAGTGATATCAATTTTGGATTGACGGCATTATATTAACCAACTCTTCTTCTATCAAGGGTGTTTTTATTATGATTTAACCGGATTTAGAAGTATCCGAAAATTGATATGACTGTAAATGCGTCATTGTTTTGAAATTTCTAATTTCAGTTTTATGCCCAGCATAAACGAACTTTAGTCAGACACAAACACTATTGTATAATGCAGTTCATCCTCCATTTTTGAAGATATGAAATTGCGATCGTATAGAAGTATATTAAGTTGGTCATTGCATTTGGGATCAAGAAACAGTACAACCGATTGTTTCTTTTTGATGAGCAGGCAAAAATGTCACAAACGCACGACACGTCCAACTTTCAAAATACTAACGTGAAACTGTCCCAGAAAAGCACACTTAATTCACATCACAGCATCGCCATAGCACATTAAACTCTTTATGGTATTGTAATTAACTCGCACTACATATTTCATAAAGTTAGTAATTACATCATTAGAGATATAGAGATATAGCTAGCTGATTATGAGCTCATTTTCTTCGACACATCTGCAAATGTAAACCACTTTCGACGCTTTTCAACGCATTACACACATTGCAAAAGTTGAATTCATACATAATAGCTCAATTAAGCCGCTGCGAACATAGGTTTGCGCTCGGCTGATTATGAGTATGGACATAACTGTTAATGTCCGGAATAAATTTGCTTAGAATTTGAGATTTGCAGACGCACAAGCACCGTTAAATTTCTTGAATAAATCTAATATGTGTTTATCATGCCATTTATTTCGCAACATGCGTGCACTAGTCGGCGCCGGTGCATTTATACAGAGTGTTTTGCGCAAAAATATTCAACTTATTTCAACTAAACTCAACATAATTTTCTTTTCTACTGCTTAAATCCTAATAAAAAGTTAAGTTCATTACAGTCAGATTTCAAGGTTGCTCTTAATTTTCATTGTTCATAACTATTAATCACAACATATTTTCAGCAATATCGCTCCGTATTTCCATAGAATATCTATGAATTGATTTCCCCAAAATTTGACATTTCTACGTGTAAATATTAACGATTAATAATTTTACTAATTATAATTTTTCATATTCTCACCAAGACAACTTAATATGCATATTATTTCATTGCAATTTAAAAAATAGAATGAATAATATTAATTTATTTTTTATGTTCCTGTATATTGAATTCAAGCATCTTTTAGATCTTCGTTGTCGCTATGCTTAGTCGATGATTGCTATAATGATCGCGAAAAGGAAGCAGGTCGTTATAGATCGCGATGAAAATGTTCACACATTAGGATAATTTATGTTGATTCTGCGCATTAATTTATGATTTCGATTCCACATAATTCTACACGCTTTTAAAGCAAAACGGGCAGCGTAAAAAGCTCTTAATATTTCTCCAACTCATCGTCTATAAAAGAAAAATAATCGGTCACTATATAAGGAATGAGAGGTTGAAGATAAGTTGAAGAATTCCATATGGAAACGTGTTTATGGTGCCGTTAAATAGTTGTTAAGGCGAGTGAATTCGTGATCGTAGAGATATTTTGCTATAAATTCCAATTCTTTGCATATTTTGCTAATAAAAGATAAAAATTGTCAGCAAAAACACAACTTATATATTGAATATTTAATAATATAATTGAATGTAAATATTATTTCCCAAATTTGACCGATGATTTCTAAAGAAATGTTATTGGAAAATGGTACTCTAACAGAATCTACAACTACTAAGGCGTCGTACAAGATCCTCACCGACCTAATTATAATAATAATTATTAAACAAGAAATAAAGGGTACAAAAAAAATCACAAATAAAGTGTAAGGAATTCAAGAGGCCAGGGTAAAGAACAGAATGCGATAGAAATGCGTTCTGTCATCGGAAAGACAGAACAAAATAACCAGAGACTGTTAGAATTCCATACCTGCAACCATGTAAGTAGCAGGGGGTAGTAGTAAGTAGGGGGGGATTTATTTGATTGAGCAGCGGAAGAACAAGAGGAACAAAGGTAAGGTCGTTTTCTCAAGGCACAGGAAATGTCCAACTTCACCACAAGTGCACAAAGGGAACAACTGAAGTATGAATGCGGTGGACTGACAACATACTACGGAAGAAAGTGATCATATCGCCATTCCTACCAAAGATGAGATACGGCAACTTTAGTACAGCCTCCAGGATGTTGGAGTATAAACACAAACTGTAAATATTGTATGTTATTGATTTAATATTTTATATGGAAACGTAGTTATGGTGCCGTCAAATAGTTGTTAAGGCGAGTAAATTCGTGATTGTAGAGAAATTTTGCTTAAAATTCCAATTGTTTACATATTTTGCTAATAGAAGATAAGAAAAAATTGTCAGCAAAACACACTTTAATATATTTCATATTTAACAATATAATTGAATGTGAATATTATTTCCCAAATCTTACCTATGATATCTAAAGAAATGTTGTTAGAAAATGATACTACAACAGAATCTACAGCTACCAAGGCGTCGCACGAGACAAACACTAAACTAACTACAATAATAACGAATAATAACAATAGTAACGAATTCAATAGTCCAGAATAGAATGAGATAGAAATACGTTCTGTCATCGGAAAGACCGAACAAAATATCCAGAGACTGGTGAAGAGTTTCATACCTGCAACCATGTAAGTAGCAGTACCCAGTCAATGGGGGGAGAATTTATTTGATTTAGTGGTGGAAGAACAAGCGACCTCTCAAATATCGAGGAAATAATTTTAAAACAAGCCACTAACGCGCATTTACAGCCACAGTTAAACATTTTTACATTTAAATTTCGCAATACAATCAAAAATAAGAATGTCTATTAATTTTAATGCTGATCATAGAGCAACGTAATGGCAACTTCAAACAATTTCATTGAATATCCCTCCTCAAAATTTATGAAATATCATAGCACATCCTGATACTGAAAGAAACTCTTATAGCATTACGTTTATTGTTATTATTGGCAATTGAAATTAAACAACCCTTAAAGGGTTAAATTAAAATAATCAAAAGTAAAATAGCCTATGTTTGTGAGGTATACTCTACGTAAATTCAGCTGGCATTCACCAGTTTATTTCCCAAATAATGCGCATGATAGAAGTTTTACTTTAAAAATAATTCTGTAATAATAATAATAATGTAAATGTATATAAAATAAACATTTTTCAATTTACAGAGAATTAACTCCTGCTAAATTTCGAATAATAATATAATTTTTCGAATTATAGTCAAATTAAATTGTCTAATCATCCTAGAAAGTAGGAACATATAAAATAACAGAACAACATAATTCACGGCATAACAGCATGTGTACCACATGAAAAGCAGAACATAATGACATTTGTTGATGAAATGAGTGAGATTCGCTGAAGAAACTAGAACGCCAACCAACGGTAGGACCACGTGTACAATGCACACAAAAGCTCAAAGTGAATGTAAAGCAAAACACCTACTTTCGAGAGTTGCCAACTGTTAATCTTCACATAAAGAACATCCAATAAAATAAGCACATTATTCTGTTTCAATGCATCTACCAACCCACTTCGAAATTTCTGAAATCTTTAATGAAATAATCTATTTGTTCATTTAATAACTAATTAGTTTAATGGGAGAAAATAAATATTTACCAGTGGATTTATTTACTGTAAAGGCAACCCTTAAACACGTGCCGTGACGAGCAAACAAGAGATTATGCAAAACCAAGCGATAAGTTTGCACACTGTAAGCGAGTCGGAGAGTAGGTGTTCTTTTTGGCGGATGTTTATAGTTGCAAACAGGATAAATTGAGTTTGCTCAAATGTGGCAAATGTAGCTAATGAACAGAAGAAGAAGAAGAAGAAGACGTTTGTTGTAGAATAGTATTTTTAAACTCACACTTGTGCTATTTATATAAATTCCTATAATTAATAAGTTATAAGTTAATTTTTAATTCGCGTTCTTATAAAATCATTAGAGAGACAATGAAACTGAAATTCTTATGAAGAAAGGCCTTTTGATCTTAGGGTGTGGGATCATTTTGGCGGAGTTTCCACCAATCGTAACAATTTATCGCCTGGCCCTACCACAAGATAATCGCCCACTTCGTCACGTCTCGCGAATCTGCATACGGCAGGTACCACTATCGGCTTATCACCACGCAATTGCGATATGAAAAATGCGACATGTTCCTTGTAATGCAAGGAGGCGATAGTACTGCTACTGCACGAAGGTTTCATAACGAAACCATGCCCTCAATGAAGACTCTTTATCAAAAAAAAACGTCGATTTACCCCTTTTTCAATGACAAGCTGTACCCTTTCCAAAAGCACCTTAAGTTTGCAAAAATCCCTTAATTCTGAATTCAAATAACGTGACTTAAGTAACATATCTTAAGTAAATTGACTTATGTAATATGACTTAAGTAATATTACTGTAACATGGCTTAAATCGCTCAAAATCACTTTTAAGAATTTAAAAAAATTAAAATGCAATTTGAAACAATTACAATTAATCAATGGAAACTTTAACTAACCTACAGTTAAAGCTAATTAAACAGAAATCAATCAAAGCGTTACCAAGAAACAATTCGATAATGACTTAATACGTTAATGAAGCAGACCGCATGCCGTCTAAATATTTAATCGCACGTGGGTTAATTACGCAATTATCGAACTAAATTACGCATTCTCCGCCCCACCACCTCTGGCTGCAGCTGGTTGCGAATCAGCGCCTGATCAAACTCTCACCCCCCCGTTGTGCAAATAACGCAGTTACTCACCCAAGTTGCGCGAAACTTTGACGAGCACTTCGCCCAACTTCATGCGCACCTCGAATGCGTCCGCAGCTGCCCCTGCCCCTCTTACCACCACCGTTGACGTGTACTCATCCGTGAGCGTCTCCAGCACCGTATCGGGGCACATCTCCACCATCAGTGCCAATCCATTGATCGCGGCGAGATAGATGAATGAGTCTTGATTTTTTATGTTTTGCTATATATAGGAATATAATTATCATTAACATACACTTTTCATTTTCAATGAAAGTTATGCGTTTCCTTTGAAACATAAGTTCAACATCTATGGGGTTATCAATTTTATTGAAATTAAACGAGTTTTCTTAGGAATTACTAAGAGAACTAACGTTTTATTCTTAAAAATTATGCTGTTTTTTATATAATAAAGTTACTTAACTTTAGCGTAAAGTATATTAATTCAAGTTGTAACCTCAAAAGTTAAGTCAAGTGACTGAATTCATATGAGTCGTTTAAATAAAACTACTTAAGTACCTTAATCAATTTCAATTTAAAGTAAATTAAGTAATTGACGGAATGCACTGTCGTTTGTTGGTAAAACATGTTGGATAATTAGCACAAAAGAGTAACTGATGATGCCTTGCGGCGAAATGTACTTTGTGCGAATATAAACAAATTGTAAAACAGTGATAGAAAGTTTGTGTATCTGTGCTAACTAAATTAAGTAAAATCATGTATGTGTGTAGTGGTTATGTAGAAAATATCTTAGGTATGTGGCTTATGAAACAAGTACCGTGATTAATATAAATATTATTATAAGAAGAGGCCACTCCAATAAGTTTCGCAATACTAAATATTACGTCGAAAAACAGTGTTACGCGGTAGTCGCGGTTTTTAATAACATTAATTTATTTCCCGTTAATAGTACGGGACCAGACTTAACTGGATATTCTGATAAGTTTCTTGAGTTATCGCGACACAAGTACCAAAGGCTTACCTCAGACTTCAAAGTTCAAAATACACGAAGTACAAAGCACAGCTGAGCGCATACCCAACGTCTTAAGCTCATTGGCGCAGCAAGTAACCCTTATCTTAGGCAACCAACTCAGCAACAGATTTTTTGAAAAACTTTAGAACGCACTGTCGGTAAATTTCGGAGAAATTATTTGTATTTTTAATTACAGTGTCCTACACACAAAATCTTACTTACTTCTTGCTAAAAATTCGCGATCCGATGTTCCAAATAGTTTGACTTAATATTTTCAGATTTTTTTTCCTGCAAGGTGCATATTCTCCCTTAAGAAATGCAGCAGAAGTAAATTGCCATTAATATAATAACTTAAAAGTGATTTTAATTGCAGAACAAGTTGGAATATTAAATTTAACCATTCAAATTTAAAATAATTCAAAAAAGACTATGATAGTCATTAAAAAATGAACTTAAACCCACCTGGAAAATATTCAGCACAAACATCCGCTTCGCCAAAACATCAGGATGACGCTCCTCGACGAGTTTCACGAGCTGCGTCAATCCGTGCGCACGGATTGGCAGCAACGGATCACAAATATCCGCCACCACCTTATCTAGCTCGTTCGCAACCGGGGTCGCTGCATCATTATCCCGATTTTCGCTCCCGTCCCAGGTGAGTGCATCGCTGACACTCTTAACGAGTGCAAACACCTCCGTATTGACACAATCAGCTTGTATATCCTCTATAATCTGCAGCAATCTTTCACCTAATCCAGCATTTCCTTCCGTCGCAATCGTTGCGACCTTAAACCTTCCCGATCCGACCAAAACATCCAAAATCATAAGCATCAAAAACATCGAACGGAATCCCACTTGATCCTCTTCATAGTTTTTGAGCTGCACCACTTTTCCTAAAGCATCAACAATGAATTCGACAATTTTCAGGGGATTTTCAGCGATTTTCAGTTGCATGTCCGGCGCCTCCACCATTTCAGTCAGCAGATTGGTAATCAAAATATGGAGGGAAATATATTCTTCTTGAGGTAAAACAGGAACTTTCGGGTTCTTAAGGGAGTTTAACAAATATAGGAAGATTTCCAGTTTCAAATCAGAAGGATTTTTAATTTTTTGCGACAATTTTAATAAAATATTAAATTTAAATGATATATCACAAGTTTGTTGATTTTCCAACACTATAATTCGGTGGTTAATTAATTTAAACGAAATATCTTCTCGTATTCCATGAATATTTGTGGTATTTGTCGAGCTAAAGATAAAACAATCAAAAAATTCGTCCCTGGAATTTTTGTGAGCCATCGATAGATAGTTAATCAAAATATCTTCGATATCTTCCCAAAGTTTTTCCAAAACTTCGTCGATATTAACACCATAAACAAGAAAGTAAACTCGGAAAATAACAGAAATATACGGTGTTAATTCGACGAACGGTAACTGAGCATCATGCTGATTATCAAAGACTAATTTGAGCAATCTTATTGTGCGCGCCATTATCTCCGTTACATCTTCATTATTTTCAAATTTGCGCTCAGAGCCTTGCAAAAATCGATGCAGCGGTTCAAAGACGTTGGCAAGCAATTGTCTAGACAAAGTCGCATCTTCTACGTATAATAAACGAACACATCCTGCGAAAATCATCGAATTAATATCAAAATCTTTAGATTGAAGTAGCTCCACAAGTTGTCCACAAATATTCGTCTCAAAGTCGGATGCACTGCGTAAACTAACTACTAATTTTGTAAGTAGCTCAATAGCCTTCCACACTTTTGTAGTATCAACCTGCTCATAATCTCTAGAATCCTCTAAGAGGGCTATTGCAATGAGTTTCAAACCTTTCTGTCTTAAAATGTTAGTGAGATTCTGCGCCACAGCTTTTTTTAGCCAAAGACAATCAGTTTTCAAAAGCAACATTGTTTCCTTGATAAAGATGGTTTTAGGTAGAATTTGTTCACATTTTTGTAATAGATTTAGAAAATCTTTTTTATCCCGAAGGAAGGTTTGGTAGACATCGATGGTGATATCATTTGGAGTGTCGGGTTTGGGTTTCTTCAAAGGACAGTAGATAATTTGATACAACGCGTTTAAGAGTGGTTGAAAGCCAGCGAAAACGACCAGCGGACGCAGGATAGGGCAGGGTAGAAGGTCGACCAAGTGCGTGACAGAGTAGCAGAGGCGGTGATAATCGGTGGTGAGTGTTCGCTGCTGCCCGGTATACGACGCTGGGGGTGGTTTATGCTGGGGGAGCTTCGGCTGGAGATTGAAGCAGATGCCGATCACGATCGATTCGCGTAGGACGTCGCGCACCAGCTTGTTTTGCTGCACGCTGAGCACGTTTAATGCATCATCGGAGGCCATCAGCGAAGCTTTCAGTGCGTCGAGGAGATGGAACGTCCAGGCGAGATAGTTGCCCACTTCGTCCATGGGTAGTTTCGTCGGGTCTAATTCGATGTGCACACCTGGGGCGATTTGTTGGATGTTCTTGATGTTTGTTGAGAACACTTCGAGAATATTGTCGGATTGGTCTAGATATATTTACGAAGAAATAAATCAACAATAAAGTTCATTAAAAAGATGTATTTCATATCCGAGAATATAACACGGACATCATAATCTATACAAACATATAATAATTGATGCCTACATAAAGTTGTGATAATATGTAATGATGTTTTTTATTACTTCTTTATATCTTTTATTTAAATCAATTTTGGACCGGTTTCGGTGTTTTTATTACACCATCCTCCACAAAATAACGTCAATTTATAAAACTTCTTTTTTTTATTTTTGGTGTTTCTATCATTAGTACAAATTTGTCTCAATTTTTTCTTTGGTATGTACTGACAGTGAGATCATAACTACTGATAGAAAAATCAAAAAAGGTCTATAAATTGACGTTATTTTGCCGAAGATGGTGTAATAAAAACACCGAAACCGATCCAAATTAAGTTTAATAAAATATATAAAGAAGTAATAAAAACATCATTACAAACTATACAAACATGTTTTTATTGCAATATTTTTGATATTTTTCCATCAATTTCCACGTTTCATTTTCAATAATAGAAGTAAAATTTATGTAATTCTCAAATTAATTATTAATTTAATTGTGTATAATATTAGCAAACTAAAATGATTGAAGCTGAAATTACATTTGTGTAATAGAACCATAACAAACTGCATTACACAGAACGGTTTAAGTTGTATTAAAGAAATCGCACAAATGCTTCGAAACACTGCTTTGATGAATGCTGCAGCGGGTGGAAACAAGAGTTTTGAAGTGAAAGAGTCCGAAAATTATCAAGCGAGCGTCAAAATCCTTTGGAACACGCCGGTAGAAGCTACTAATAAAACGCATTTACACACACACACACACACTTTTGTTTTAGTCATCATAGCTTCCTATTATTAAGATTTGTGGAAGCGTGTTGTTCAGGAAGTTATAAAACATGCGCTTTATTACGTGAGGTATGTTCGTGATTCCAAACCCTGAACTTCACATTGGTAACCCGACGTGATTGTTTGTGAACGTACCTGAAAGCCCAAAAGCGCGACATCATTGCCACGCCAGAAGAAACATA
>WSZQ02023855.1:3968-28526 GCA_019419845.2 Weissflogia rhopalogaster | reverse complement strand
ATATATAACCGTCACAAAAGCATGATGGAATTTAATTAATTAGGAAAATATTTAATTGTCCTTTTGCACCAGCGGTGCGGTGACGTGCCGATATGTAGGTCATGAATTCACCTCATACATGCACGCGCACAGAAAAAGTCCACGGAAAATAAATATATACGCCATGTGACAAAAAATGCTGAACAAATTAAAATGGAAAACGAAATAATTTGTCATAGTTTTATTACCGCGTTATATCAACGTTAATATTCGTTAATGCTTTCGTTTAATATACTTCCATAGTTTTTAATGCGGTGTTATTAAAAATGTATAAAATATCACTCTGAAATACTAAGTAATACAATCCTAAAATAGTTTTTTTTGAATTTATGAATAAATATGCATCAAATCTAGGAAAGCATAAAAACATAAATTTGTGTGTTTTGTTTGTGTGCCCGGCGCCTCCACCATGATAGGTGCTGTTTATATGATGAGCATAATTTGCGATCAATTGAGACTAGAGCTAGAGCATCTCATCGCGTTTCCATAAAACCATTCTTGAGCAGTGAGCCTACAATGAAGTTGTGAGGCGGCTCTAACACCACATGCGAGAGGAACCTGTGGGATCATTCTAATCATCCGGCGTTATTCCACATTCTCAATCGGCTTTGTGAGTAACTTTTGCGTGCCTTCGCGTTCACGCTCGATAATAGTGTAATCACGAATACCTTTGATAACCGGCACGCTTTGATACGCAACCGATCGCGTTGATTAATTTATTCGCATATAAATGCGTCGGCTTATCGCCACATTTGCGATTGTATATACGAGTAATAAGATGCTTACAAGCGCAATTAGTAAAATGGGTCTAGTAGATCCAGTAGTAAAGGGAGAATTTAGATGATATCCAGAATATATTGAAGGATTTTTACATTATAAAGTGTTTCATTTCGCTGAAAGGCTTTAGGAGGTTTTATTTATTAAAAAATGTCATTACAAGTCATGAATAACGAGTTAAAATACTAAAATCTTTTTATTTTATTTTTGGGAGGTTATAAAAGAATATCGGAGTTTTAAGGCTTTATAGTTTTCATTAGGTAATAGTTAAAATAATGGTTAATAAATGAGATTAAGGAGCAACACAAACAGTTTTATATACAACCTTAATTTCTTTGTGACTTTGCAAATTGCGGAGCCCAGAAAGCTTTTTGTTCACGACTCGATATTTGTTCGTACTCCAACTATCTATGTTTATTTTCTAGTTCCAATGTAAAGCGACTATTACAGGGTAACCAAGGATAGTGAAGATGTTATAGAAAAAGTGAGAGGGTATTTTAAGAGTACTCTGATGAAATTTGTTTGAAAAAAAAGTCGAAAATTAACCATTTTCACTACGGATATTCAAAATGTTATACGGAAACGCTAACAACTTAGGCCGTATCACTTTAGTTCCTATTGAAAAAAAGGCCTTCAGATAACGAAAGGTGCGAACAATGAAAATTGGCATGAATGTAGGTAAAACTGTTTGAGTTGCTCGTTCCTTTGATATAAAAAGCATGAACTTAACTTTCATACAACAAATTCTACAGTGCTTTAAAATTTAGAGATTAATTATTCATTTATCTCTATCCAATGCAAATTTTGAATGCGGGTTAGTCTCTAATTATTAGTTTCATCTCAGCGAAAAATATTTCTAATGCTTGTTTGAAGTCTTTTATTTTAGAAAATATCATTACTAATCAACAATATCAGGTTAAAAAGACCTAAAACTCTCATTTCTCTGGATGTCTCTAGTTGCTTATTAATGAATATCGGGGTTTTGAGGTTTTATAGTTTCTTTTATGTAAATCATACAGTCATAGTTCATACATGAGATGAAAGAGATACTCAGATAATTTTATACATAACCTTCGCTTCTCTTCGAAATCTTGCATATTGCTGAACCCAGGAAGCTTTTTATTTACTAGCTTCTATTTGCTTCCACTCCTACTTTCTAGCACTTTTTTTACTTTCCCCGGAAAGGGACGAGTTCAGAAAAACCGAGGGTTAGTGAAGATGTTGCAAAGAGAGGGAGAGAGTCGTTTACGAATTGCCTGATAAAATTCGTTCGGAAGGCCAGTCAAAAATTAACCATTTCGGCGATGAAAATTCGAGAAGTTATACGGAAACGCTTATAATTTACCCTTCATCGTATTTAGTTATTATTATAAAATGCATACAGATCAAGGACAGGTGCCCATAATGAACAGTTGTAAGAATGTAGGAAAAACTGTATGAGTTATTCTTTCATATGATAAACAATTCATGATCTTTAGTTTTATATAATAAATTCTATAAGACTTTAAAACCCCGATATTCATTTATAAACACCCGTAATTTATAAATACAAAAAACTAAATTTATAGATTCTAGACTAATTCTAAATTTATATCTACTAATTACACTTTAGAAACGTCTTAGTATCTTAATTCTTATTTAATTGTTGTATCATTTAGACAATTTTATCAATAAATAATTTTCGAATTCAAAATAAAACCGCAAGCCCCGAATTTATGACAATACCAACATCGATCTTTGCCACAAAAACGAACATTTTTCCACCGTTTACCCATTTAGCGCGTTTTTGCTCAATGCACTCCGACGCACGTACTTTACTTCAATGCAATTATTATTATCGTAAAGCACGCGAGTTTTAAATGAACAGCGTATTTGCTCGCCAACGCTGCGGTTTTCCTTTGTTATCGCGCCGGTTCTGCTCTGCCGCCGCCACCGGTGTGTACATGGAAAATAGGTGAGTGCTGCTCGACGGACTAAAAAAACTGCTGTCATGTAGAATATTATCAAACCGACACATATATTTTTTAATTTAATTAAGTCGACTGCGCCGCATTTATTAATTAGAACTCGCTAGAACGCTTGCAGCGCAGTGAAATGGCGGAGGCGCCGGTCTACTGCTGGCTGTTGCTGGCTGATGTTTAACGACGAGTCCATTTGCAAATTGCTTAAGCATCAAATATTGACAGAAGATTAAGTAATGGATTGTGCTGGAACATGGTAAAATGTTAAACTTTACTTTTAAGTTGCGCACAAGTTGCTACTAAATGTATCTTTTCAGTTTTTTCCTAATTATATAGTGTTATTTATGGCTTTTAATGAAAATTTACACCTGTACATAATTGCAATTAGCTATAAAATTACTACGTCTAGTTTTATTAGCATAATAAATAATTTTAGTGGTAGTTCGAAATGAAGAAAGTTTTTAGGTGAGCGGTATGTTCACAGTTAAATAATTATAGGATAATGAGAGAATTTCTCGGAAATATTAATTTTTATTGCCTTTATTTTATAATATATATTACTTTGATTTATTTTCACCGAATTTTAGTTTCACCTCAATGTTGTCGACCTACGGGCAACTTCACCAAAATGTATTTTCATCTTAAAGTTTTCGATAAAATGTTCCCAGTGTAGAAAATTGTAAATAAATTATACACCTATATTCTGAAACAGTCTAAATGTAGTGTCACCTGAATGTGCTTTCTCCTAAATATTGTCGACTATGTGTAGTGACAATTCTCCTCAATGTACTTTCACCTAAATATTGTCGACAAAATGTTCACAATGTAAAAAATCAAATAGACTATAAAACAATACATATTTATCGTTTGTATTGCGAAATAATTTTCCTATATGACAATTCAACTAATTGTACTTTCACTTAAATGTTCTCAACAATAATATAGCCTCAAATTTGAAAACATATTTCCGATTAATTAAAAAAGTAATTTTCGAACTAATTAAACCAATTCTCGAATCAATAATGTTTTACTGTATTCGACACGTTAATTAACAGTCACAAATCGGAATTTAATAAAGCGCCACAACCGTAATGAGAGGTGAGCAGAATAAAAATATCACGAACGCACTAAACAAATAAATAATTGATGCTTATCGCTAGCCAAAGCGGATAAAATTCCCGCTCTCGCGCAGCGTGAATGATGAGTTTGCATTTAATTGCAATTAAAATTGTGTTTGCCCAAAAATGGGCGCATTTCCGGTTTAATGTGTTTATTGAAAAAGCGACTTTTTCATTATGTGTATCTGAGTACGCGAACGTTGCAACGATGCTTGTAGATGCAAAATGTAAAGGCCGAAAATGTTAAACGAACGTCAATAATTAAACCGAAGGAACTAAATGTTGATTTGTAAAAGTTTGCAGACGAATTCCGTTTTTATTGTTGTAATTTACGTGATGGTAGAGCCGCCTCCGGCACAGATGAGTATGACAAAAAATGTTTGTTGTTTTATTTTTGACTTTCATGTACCCACTAGCTATCGCCATTTCGCCGAGAGCATGTAAATATTTTCACAATTAATTAAAATATTCAACCATCAATCATTGGCTGAAAATATTTCATCACTAAAGCGAAATATAACAATATTTACCACATTTTAACGTTATTTTTCACTTCTATTATATTTAGCAATCAGTATGTTAATATGAGTATTTTTGAAAAAGAGACAGTTGATCAAATTACAACTTCACGGCTTCATTTAGGTGAAATTATTATTTTTTAATTATATTCTTCCATGTTCAAATACTTTTAATGGTATGTTCTCCTAAGTGTTCCGGATAAGTTTTTGGCACCATTTAACAGTTGATCGAATAAGCGAGTACTTTTAGGTGAAATTAAAATTTAAGGAAACATAGAAATGCCATGAGTCTTTACGCCAAGATTAAAATGCTTTTAACTGTATCATCTTCTAACTGTTCCCTCCAAGTTTTCGAGACCATCTTACAGATGATCGAATATAAAGATAAGCGACTACCTTTAGGTGAAATTAAATTTTGAAAAAATAGAAATACAATGAGTGCCTTCGTCAAGACTAAAATGCTTTTAACTATATCATCTTCTAAGTGTTCCCACCAAGTTTTTGAGGCAATCTCACAGTTGATCGAATGTTCAGATAAGCTACTACTTTTAGGTGAAATTAAAATTTTCAATAAAAGAGAAATGTAAAGCCTACTTCCTTTAATTTCACATTCTCCTAAGTGTACTGCCTTAGTGAAATGACTTCTCATGATCTGTTTTTCTTATTTTATATTTAATAAAATAAAAATAATATATTTTCGTCAATATAAATCCGTAAATGTATATTCATCTAAATTTTCACACAAAGATTTTTGGCAACATGTTGTATTTCTTATCGCAGAACAATAAACTAAAGAAGCATGTCAAAATATAATTTATTTAACCGTATAAACGCAAACTGTAATTTTAAATGTTAGTTTCGTGCCTGAATATCATTAAAACAAAACCTCAACGAACTCAACGAACAAAATCTAACCTCAAATACTAATATTCGGAATAAAAGTTAATACATTCACATTCAGCGATAAATGATATTTTATAATAATTATCTCTCATTAAATATTCACATAAATTATTTATTAACATTTTTAATGTGTCAAAAGCATGAAAGTTGCAACATTATTAAATTCGCTTCAGGAAATTCAGATGATGAACGACAAAAGATATTCACTTAGACGAAATTACGATCACATGCACTCTGGCACGTATTTTTACGTAGGTACAAAGTATCCAGCGCGTTCTCTTTCTAGGCGCAATTTACGACATAAATATTTATGAATTTTGCTCATGATGTGCGCCGCTCCGTAGACCATACGTGCACATGTTTATCGGCATATTTATATTTATATTTGCATCCACATGAGTGCGCAACATCACCAGCAGCAGCAGGAACAGAGGCACAACCAAAACACGCGCTAGTGTTTACGCCCGGCTCCTCCACCCAGCATTTATATTCATACTCGCGACTGAGTCACATGCCGGCGTCGTCGCCGCACCGGGCAATTTCTATGCATTTCCCCGCTGACGAGAGACGAGACGTGCGTATGAAAACATCAGACGGTGGCAGGCATACATCAGGTACAAAACTCGCTCGCGCACAAACGCGAAATTATAATCTCGGGCAGCACCGTCGAAGATCTGAAGTTTGCGCTTTGTCCTCCTCGGTCTAGGACGGTTACAGAGGAAGATGCAGGACGGGAAAAGTTTTCAATTCCCGGATGCGACATCTGTACTACGAATTTGCCTTTGTTATCGTCATTATATTCTATGTAGATTAATTTAGGAAAGATAGAGTGTAGGACTTTTAAGGCATGATGCCTTTTGAGCGAATAATACATTTAGGTGACTATGTTTAGGAAAATGTTCGAAAGAAAATGTATGTTTATTACTTGATATATAAAATAGTATAAGTGGAAAGTATATAATATGTATATGTGAATAAAGAAAATTTTATCGAAAAGCACATTTAAGCCGAAAAGTACATTTAGGTGATTTTAGGACACTTAGAAGAAACTATTGCCTTTCAGTGCAATTATTAGATTCTATGTTGATATGAGGATATTTGAAATTTCGGCATTAATTGAACCGAAAGAATAAGATGTTTAAAAAAAAGTACATTTAATCAAATATATTTGGTCGAAAACTACATTTAAGTAAACGATACATTTAGTTGATTTTAGAACACCTACAAGAAACTTTTGTATGTTATTGTAAAGATAATTAAATATGTATATTATCGCATTTTTAATCAGAGTATACTTAGCTGAATTCACGTAAATTGATGGAGTTAAAGAAATACCGTAAAATAAGGTAATTCAGCTTCTTAAGTTATTGCATGAGACATTTACTAATTGTATTTTTGGTATTTATTATATATTTTAACGAAAATGTTATAAATTTCTTTGAAACAACGGGTCTTTTGGTTAACATTTATTTTTAAAATTGACATGTGGATAAGAAAAGTACATTTGATGTAAAACTACATTTAAGCGAAAAGTAGATTATGGTGATTTTAGGACATTTAGAGGACATTTAGAACATTGACTTAGTATACTTCGGCAAAACGAGCAGAATTCTCTTATGGCAAGCGGTCTTTTCATTTAGGTAACTTTGTTTAGAAAAAATCGTGCATCACAAAATGTATGTTTGGTGTGTAATAAAAAATGGCATACGAGTAAGAAACGTACGTTTGGTCCAAAAGTACATTTAAGCGAAAAGTATATTTAGGTTGAAGGTATTTTCAAATTTGAAATTTAGGCGTTCATTTTAACTGTAATGCCTCTTAACTCAGTTTCCTCTAACTGGACTCTACTTATTTCATCGTTTTATACCCAGGCATATTTAGGTAATTTTAGAACACTTAGAAGAAACTTTTGAATTGATTTTAAAGGCAATATATTATGTAGCAATTAAAGAACTTCAAACTGAGACTCTATTTGATCCTGGTACACTTAGATGAATTCCCATAAATGTATGATTTGTTGAAAATAGTCATAAAGTAAGACAATTATAAGAAATTTCCTTTAAAAAATCCTGCGATATATTGCATTTAGAAATAATGACTGTAATAATGCTCCTAATTGTACATTCACCTAAGTGTACTCCCTTAGTAAACTACTTCTTTTGGTTTGTTTTTCTTATAAGTGTAAGTAAAATATTACTTGAAAAAGCCAGGAATGGTAAATTAAAATGGTTTCGTTCAACTACATTGTCTTAGGAGTATATTTCCATCGTTTTACAAGTACACTTAGTAGAGACCACCATGTAGATTCGTTATCACATGTTGCAGAGACTTGCAAATTTGGCACGATTGTAGTAACGCAATGTTTGCGGTTGCCAGCCGTGCAAAAACATGTGAAATACTTTTTCGGTGGCATGTAGCGACACCAAAGTAAGAGACGCTTTGCTTCGTTTAGCATAACAAGAAGGAGCTCTTGTCGTGCGAGGACGTGCACGTGTGCACGTGATGAAACCCCGGGTTTAAGCCGAAATGCAAACAGCGAGGAACAGACAAACCAGCCGTCACCAATGCACTTTACTGATACCTGGCTACGGCAAACCCAGCAAACCCACGCAACCAACATCCAACGTCGACGTTGTCGTGCTCGATTTCGTCGTGTATTTTCGGGAGGCGGTGGCTGTTGCGGATTGCGGACGTACAAGAAAGGGGTTGACGCGTATGGGGGGTACTTTCGCCTGGTCGGCGCCTTATCACCGGCGCGCAGCACAGGTTTGCTATAAATACACAATATAGTCGCGCTCATTGAATCCCAACCTGCGACATAGAGAAAATCTCCCTCTCGGGGCGTAGCGTCGGCCATCAATGGAGTCAGCGCGTTCGCGTCGCGGATTATTTACACCCACTTGTGATGAATTAATGCTGATTTAGACGGCTTACGGCTCAAGGATTAGCTTCGACTGCAGTGCAATGCTGAATTATATTCAGGTGTGAAGAAGCATTATATATGTGCATTATTCATCCTTTAATAATGGTGAAATCGAATAATGAATTCACCAATTCATAGGTCTATATCTTATATGAAAAATAAGGTTTCCTTTATTTTTGGATAATATATTGCAAAATAGACCACGAAAAAGTTTTCGATGACAAATAAATGCCTAAAAATAAACGTTTTCTATTTTTAAATAGTTGTCACGGATCAACGTCGGCGGCCCTGGTTGATGGCGCGGTTAAGGCACCGGGTTCCGATCAGTGGTGTACTTGCGACGGAAGAGAAAGGGGACGTGTTCTGAGTGGCAACCCTTTGGCTATAGTGCGAAGAACGTACTGTCCTTAAACGTCCAGAAAATGAAGAAATCAGGCCGACAGGTACCAGCTGCCTATGTTACGCGTTTGGGAAGGTAAAGATGAGAAGAGGCTCATTCGGCGTTCGGATAGTAACTGATTTTATTAAGTAAAAATCTAAACCAGGAAGCTGGTGCGTACCGCCCACACACAACCCTCCTTGCGGTACCACCAGTCCGTTTACATTACTCTTATATCTAGGTGGTGAGGCTGATCACCAGCGCATTGCTATGCTTGGAGACACACCCTGTCTTTCGGTGAGTCTCTTTCTATGCGGGTGTGTCCGATCTCTGGATATATCTGGGCAAGCCGATATATTCATCAAATATATGGTACCCTCGTACATGGACCACCCGGAAAGGGTGATAGAAACCAGGCATATGCAAGGCGCCAGCCCGTCGCGTCAACCACTTCAATCTCTGGGCATCTTGGGTTTATCGTTTTCGTATATTTCATTCTTAATGGCCCAGAGATTATTGAAGTGTGACGAATTCTTCCACTTGATCGAAATAATATATAATCTTAGGAATAGACTAAACAACTTGGCGACATTCATAAAAAAGGCTCAAAATTGCCTCGCCTTTCGCAACAATAGTATTGGAATCTTACTTTTCGTACAGCCTTCGTATTTGTTATATGTGGGTTCAATTTAACCAATATTTAATTTTTTTACCCTTAGGTGATAATTTGTAAATTGTATTGTGATTACTTGATTTCTTCTTCAAATTTTTATCAGAACATCGCCAAAATAAGCACACTCTAAATTCATTTCACCTAATTGACCTCTTTTAAATTACCACACTCGTTAAACCTACGAATAAACGCTAATTAAGTTTAATAATCGTTACAACTCATACCAGTTGTAATAGCCGCAATAAAAATAACAATAAAAGAAATTAATAAAATTTGTCGCCAAAATGAGCGGTGGCAGTATTCGGCTACCACCTTAACCAGCACATGCGCGACCTTTATGAACATTTTCCGAGGGGCGAACGCAAAGTGCACTTTAATTTTTATTACGTCAACTCAACAAACGTCAGCAGTGCGAGTGCCGGCTTTTATGAAGGTTTCATTTTATTAAGTTACGCAATTCGATGATGTATTCGCCCGGTGGCCGCAGCGATGATGGTGGCGGCGCGGGCACAAAACGCGTACGTGCCGCACGCTTAATGCCCTCGTAGCCGAGGTCGGTTAGGGTGTAAAGATGAACCTAACCTCTGGCAGGCGCATCGTTTGTCCGGCATCGTCTTTAAAATGCAGCGCACATCGCTATGGGTTGCACGCATCTACCCCTCTATCCCATCCCTCTAGACCGCCACTCTCAGCCACCACCCTACAGACATCTTCCATTCTTGGTACATTGGTACACCCTACTTTAATATAAGCCGGCGCAAAAAGTGCACAAGCTTTCTAAAGTGTTATTTAGATAGAAATATCTTTAATGGCAACAGGGAGGGTGAATGCGACCAGGATGGAAGGACACATTGTGTCCATTTGTGCGCCATAATAGTCATCCCACTGGAGGTTTTCTCTCAAACAGCCTTGAGGAAAACAGATGGACAATAGGGGCACAGCTTCCGCTGGCCGGATACTAGCCTAACCACCTATGTCGTGTTCATAGCCCCCAACTACACGACTAACTTAGTAAGAGAGAGGTCGGAGATGAAGAAGAGGGAATCTGCAGCGAGGAAGAGGGTCACGGGAATATAATGCGCCGGTGGAGGACATTATAATTACAGATAATTTTCCATAAGTTGAAGTTATTACAATTTTCATGTCAAGGGTTCGAGCATTTAAGGCCTCTGTTCCAAGAGAGTGAGTGTGTCCCGAATTTAGTCTAAGCCTGGTTAGATAACATTATATTAGAGGTGTTGGCTTATATTTGTTTTTATCACCGCAGGACGTGCAATAATCTACAAGAAGTGCGATAAATTAATGAGGGAAATTGCAGGAACGAAAGTAACTGCCGGATTGTGTTTCAGGGGGTTCGTGACAGGGGACCATGAATTCGGGTTGTTAATGCTGTTAATGTCATCGAGTCGCTCCTGTTCAAAGCTGTTTAAAGCGATTTACTGACCACCGGATAGAGGTTTCTTCGTGCTTTATATTTTTTGTTCTTATCTAATTCCTGCTGCTACAGAATGTAATTGATAATAGTTTACTTTAATTGTTCACAAATCAAGTGAAGGTTAAAATATTTTTTTTAAGTTTTTTTTTTGTTTCAACAAGATAATTTTACCACGACTATTCCAAAGAAAGTTAAAAGAATTAATTACAAAGACTGAATTGTAGAAGGAGGACATTTTAAAGGGTATAATATATTCTGATACTATATGAAAGGTAATTAACAACACAGTGTTAATCAACTATAATGTTCAGATTATAAAAGTAGGCATTAAATCCAGATTTGGCGTGTGATTAACCGCCGCGCGTAATGTAAGTTTAATGTTCGACGCTGGCGCAATGAACGTTACCTAATTAATTGTCATTTACGATGCCGACGCGTCGTCGGCGGGCTTGTGCGCAACAAAAGCGCACTTTTGATGCGTTTCCTGCGCCCCCATACGAGTGTGGGGGAGTGCGTAGGGAACACACAACTACAACTACAGGCATACGCAGTCGGGGCGGTGTTGAGCTAATCAATGGCAACGCGTGGAGCGCGCAATAAATCGAAAGTGCCTCCCCCGCTAAGTGCCGATATAAACAAGGTGAAGTGGCTTGTCAGATACAACGATTCTCGATTACGACGCAGCTAGGAACAAGCGGATAACAGCTTGAGACGAAAGACAAGAGTCGACGCCGTCGACGAAGGGCGAGTGGCGATGGGCGATGATCTGGAGAGTTGGACAAATTGGTTGATAGCCGAAGGGTGTGGTTGTTCAGCCCATTTAGCCACACGTCCGAAACGTTTCCCGATCTTCTTAATTCTGGAAAAGTAGATGGGAGAGTGGAGGTGGCATGGGTATAGTCAGTGAAGGAGTCTTGGACAGTTTAGAAGGTGGAGAGTAGTTTTTTTTTCGGTTTAGGGATATATTTAAATATTAATAGGTTTTTCGATCTTAATTTTGTTTCATTTCAGGAGTATCCGATTTTATTAGGTTTATAGGGTTCTTTTAGGATGAACTTCGTTCTCAGCTCAATTTAAACGTAGAAAATAACTACATGAGCTCGGGGTGATTTAAATTCAGGCTATTACCTGTCGTTGAAAATCGAAGATATCTCGATAACTATATGCTTGTTTGGCATGTACCTTTCAGGAAATATTTCTTAGACAACTAGAAATCATACGACAATAGCTTATTTTGTTACTTCTAACAGACACTCTAAGTAATTTAGAATAATATGAAATTATCATATTATGTAAAAATGTTCAGTAATGTGTATATTTTTATTCATATATAAAAAACATCATGATACATATATTATATAGATGCCCTAGATGGTAAATTTAAATAAATTATTTTGTATCTACTAAGTATAAACTGTTTCCTGGAGATATTTGTTCATTAAATAACTATGACAAAATTACTACTCCAGTATTACTACTCCTGTCTGAGGAAAGGTTTTAAAGCTTTGTAGTACTAATTGCAATCAACATTCCAAAATAATTAATATATGACAGGAAAGAACAACTCATACATTTTTACTTACAGTCATACACATGTTTAAAATGGGCACCTTTCGGGTTTTCTAGGCTTTGTAACCGATAATAACTGAAAACTATACGAAATAAGTTGTAAGTATTTCCATACAACTTTGCAAACAATTATATGCGAAATTGCTAATTCACGACTGGCCTTCCGGACAAATTTCAGTGGAATGCGTGTTAAAGAGACTCTCTAAGTCTCTCAATACTTTTTCTAATAACCCTTGGTCAACCCCCACTGAAAAAATCCTGTGTTTGCGATACAACGCGGTAAAAACAAATCATAACTACTAGTAAATAAAAAAACTTTCTGTGCTCCGCTATTTGCAACATACGAAAGAAAGTAAAAATGTAAATATTTCTCTTCATCATGATTTCATGTTTCATATAGTAATACAAAGCTTTAAAACCCCGATATTCATTTATAAATACCCGAATTTTATTACATTTTATATTATTGTTATAATTTTATCGTTTTTTATTAATATTCTCCTGCTTCAGCACAAGAAAGATATATTGAATTATACTTTATTGCTTTATAAACATTCCATTCATCTACATACCTTTACATTCTTTACCTCCATTATTTATTTTTGCAGTCATTTATACCGAACGGCAAATAACTCGAAATTGCACCATGCAACGCCGCTTCTCTCGCAATCGCAAACACTAAAATATTTCCTAAAATCTTGCTCTCTAGTTGTGCATAAATTCAACGCTCTGCACGGTGTGGCGTTTAAATTGGAACACGTACGGGATTTATATTTATACGCTCTTTCCTTTTGGTAGAGGCGCCGGTGTAAAGATGCGCGCAATGCACATGCTCCCCCAAGTGAACTTTTACGATCGTTCACCGCAATTTGGACAATTTTGTAAAATTTAAAATAATACGTTTACGAAAAAAATTGATGCTGGATGTTATTTGCCGTTTACGATGTACACTTGAGAGAAATACGTAAAATATGAACATTTTAGCATCATTCAAAACCCTCACCTGAACAATTTATTATCTTGCATATCTGTCCTCTGAAGTGATTTTATAGAAAAATATATAGTCGAGACGACTTAATGGGGGTAATTTACCCACACCAAAAATATAATATCTCGGTATCCGTGGAGTTATTCCAAGATTGAGTGGATTTTCGAAGAGAAATTAACGAGCAAAGAATCTGCGAGTTAATATGGCGTCTTTATGTTTCGCTCGTTTTATGTCCACTTTATATGGTAATCAGAAACTCTCAGAAATGGAGGAAATAAACGATAATAAAATGGAAACAAAAATAAACTAGTACTAGTCTATACGCAGTTAGAAGACTAACTTCTTGGAGATTACATACCGATAAAGATAACAATCTTTATCGGTTTGTAAAAAATAATATATAGTTGTACGTTTGGAGAGCGGAAATTAAAATCTCATTTTTCAATTGGTACACATGCGCTGCATGTGTTAACTTGATGTCTTTTGTGCGTGCGGGCGTGTAATTGATTCGTCGATAACGGCACGGCTTGGGGAAATTGCGGTGGATTATCGATAACGTGAGGTGGTTTGTCGAGCGTAGTGTGTAGTATGTTGCAATCTGAGCAACTGGCTGCCTATATTTCGAAGATCATCCGCTGCATTGGTAGCGATAATAGCGCTCGTTATGCGAATACCGTTGCACGTATCGATAACGGTGATCTTTAGTATCATTGCGCCTTTTAGACAAGCTCACGGTTATTATTACATTCGGTAGGAACACGATAGTTTGTTTCTGACATGTATTAACTTCGAAAATTATGGAAAATCAATGTTCATTTGAAGAAAATTTAATAAGTGAGAAAATCGTATTGATGTGAAACTTCTTTAGACTTGACTTAGGTGTTTTGCGCAAGTATCGTAAAAACACATACTATTGCTATGAACAATAATAAAATATTAAACATTTGTGGCGGTCCATACATTGCCGCACATATAAGAATAAACATCACCAAACCATAATCACCATCCGCATCAACAAACCGTAATCAGCATTTAATCAGCATCCGCCGAAGTCTGAATTGATTCGAGACTAAACATCAAGGATACTGACAAGTCAAACCAAAAAAATGGTCGCGTCAGCACTTCCACCGGTATATATAGTCGACAATTCGTCACCGAAGTCAGTCAATCCGAGACTCCGGTATCGGCAAGCCGTCATCTCCTACGACACTGTCTTCTGCTGCCAGCCGTCTTCACCTGGAGACCATCTCCATCAACGATTCCACAGTCACTCAGTTATCAGTCAGTCTTTACTCAATCTGAGTCAGTTCGATACCGATGTTCACCAACAGCGAGCCCATCATCAGCTGCCGCCTCCACCAGAATCTCCTCGTTATATCTTTATCTTATTTCATTTCATGTATTGTGGTACAATAAATTCCACACGTTCTCTAAAATTATGTCACTTAAGTATCAGGATGTGCTATGACCTTATTAATATGGAACTGGAACATTCAATGAAGTTATTTATTTTATGAATATCATAAAACTCATTCTCAAGAGTTATAAGCCGTGACCGTTCATAATTTCAGAAAACAATGACAGTAAACATTATTTTAAAACGTTATTTTAAAACAAATAAAGTTTAAGCTATTATAAAATGAAAGGGATACGTTATGCATGAGTTAATTAAACATACGATGCATAAGCTAAAAACGCTTAATTGTGTCTCAACATGGATTTCCCAGATACGTAAATAGGGTGGAGGCAACCTGACCTACCCGCGATATAGGGAAGGCCCTATTTCGCCTCTAACCGTATGCACACATGCACACAACCTCAGGGGACGCAACTTTAGGTTATAATTTCATTTGCTTAATGAAGCTGCGCCGGTAAATGCATTATTATATGCAAATGGAGTGCGCTAAGCCGAATAATTCCACCGCACAGCTTAAACAAACGGCATGCATAAAATACATGCAGTAATACGCAACGGAGAAAGCTATTCTTGTGCGCCGGTATGGTTGCATAAACACAACGTCGGTGTTGTCATCAGCGTTTGGGATTTATCGCTGGAAAATTGTCGAGTGCGTTTAGGTGGTAAATTATTTCAAAGGTACCTGCATGCGACTACATAATGGTGGAAAATTTGTTTAAAGTTTATTTTGAATCAACTGGAGATTAAAGTTTAAATTAATATATTTAAAGCCTTAGAAGTATAGTAAACTGGAGTAATGCAGGTTTAATTGTGTATATTTTTGCAACTTTTTAAGGAAAACACCTGTTGATACATATTTTTTCATATTTATTAGTAACTAATTTTGAAAATGTTATAGAAAGTTAAAATGAAAAGTTAAATACAAAACAAGAAAGGTTTATGTTTTACTAATTCTAACTGTTCAAACGAACTTTAAATAACTTGACAACTTGTAGTGATAACAATATTTTTATATTTCAGAAATTTCAAACCCAAAATTTATTCTTATAAAAATTAGCTAACGTTAATAGATTTCGAGATATACGTTGTTGAAATTTACAAATATTCGAAGGAAACAGTTATTTTCCTGCGAGATATCTCCAATTTTCGACGGCAGATAAGTGAGAAATATCTGCTGTCGAAAATTGGAGATATCTCGGAAAGTAATGGTTGTATTGTCTTGAAATTTTCAAGAAAAATTTAGTAGTCATCAAGAAACCTAACAGTTTATTTCCTGTTGCTTCTAACAGCCAATAAATTGCTTTTAATAATTTAGAAAAATATAAAATCATTATTTTAAACGAAAATGTTTAATAATTCCTACATTTTCATTCAAATATAAATAAATCTGTAAAAATATATCATAGGATACACCTAACAATATTGCTATAAATAATTTAAGAATATCAAAGCAATAAATCATAAATATAAACGTGAAAACGAGTACACTTTTCATATGTTTAGTATTAGATGATTTCCTTCACGAAAAGCAGAGAAAGCGGCAGCGATTCTTTTTAATGCACTAGTTTTCCGGCCAGATTTTCCACATCTGGCGAATGCGCGCCTTCCAAGTTGTGCTCTCCGGCGGCACGGAATGAAACTGACAGTTTAAACGTGTGCGGGCGTGAGGAGGACTGGGGCTTTACGTATGCAAATCTTAATCTTGAATACGAGGAGCAAATACATTTCGGTGCCTAGGCGTTGAGGAAATGTACCTGCTGCGAGCAGCGTCGACAACAGCACTGCGCCGTTGGCAATACCTAGGATTTGAATTTCACGGAAATAGGAATAATATGCATTTTTAATGATTCTTGAGTTACAAACCGTGCGGTTCGGTGCACATATACATACACGTATACACTAATGTGCACATACACACATTGGTATACACACAAACAGGCAAATATGAACACACTCTTGCAGCACCCGCTTCCGAATGTCGACTTTAATGTTGCCCGGCGCATTCACCATTCGTGTGATTCTATTAAACTTGAGTGCTTTTCAGTGATTTCATATTATAATTTCTATTGCTTATGTGGTTTTTGTTCTAAAACTTAGTTACGTTCAGTCTCAAGGAAAAGTCTAAGAAAACATGCAAATTGTGTATTTACTTGCTTCTCAGGCAAAATTATTCGGAATATTAAATGTAAGTGTTTAGTTATTTGAAATATATGAATGAATTTGTGATGTAATACATTTCAATTGAAAACAAACATACATCAGCCATTGCAAATTGCTCCAGAAGAACAAATAGATCAAACTTGTGTTTTGAACTTGACGACTCTGATATCTATGATATTAGATCTTAACATGTTTTCCTGTAAAATTAGCTTATAACCTTGACATATCTTAGCATTTCACTCTTTTCTGATTTTCTGATTCTAACTCCACAATGGAATATATTTATCAATTCTCTAAATAAAATGGTACATAAGTGACTCACCTGTGTCTTGATACCAAAATTTGATACCAAAATTGTAGGAGAGAATAAAATCCTCGAAAGATTAATATAAATGAACCTCACCTGTAACAAAACAAATAAAAAAATATTACCTAGATATCTAGTATGTTTAATTAAACCTAAGTATATTAAAATATTAATTAAGATTGTGTATACTGATAAAGATATCAATTAAGGCGTCGAATAAATGTCGCACTCGGAGGGCGAGCGCCATTCCGACGTTAATTATTGCTCGAGAGCAGTACACTATTTATTTATCGCTCGTAAAAGCTAAAAAAGCCGGAGCGATAAAGGCGCGAAACAGCTTAAAGTCGAGTTCGGGCGAGGCAACAAAGCGCGATTATTGCCGGATGTATAAGAAGCCAAACATGTTGCGCCGTCTGCGTAATACACGCACGAGCCCCCTTTTCCAGCCCCATCTCAACGCAGTATTCCTGTGTGTTGTTGCGACGACAACTTTACGACAACACATAAAAATATCCTGCGTCCTTAAAGCCTGCCCCACTTGCGCTTGTGCGTAATTAAAGGAAGCGATCGCGGCAGATTGTTGCGCCAAATGTGGCCCAACACAATATAGACCAGAGGCGCGCATATGCCGATAAAAACATCCTCAAAAATATGGCGCTAAATAAATTACGCCTCTGCGCATCGAAAGGCGGTAATTTTATAAATTTATTATGATGTATCTGACGGTGGCGCCACGCGGAATGTGGCAAAGGGAAAAATTCGACTCGTGCGTAAATATTGCCTCAAAGTCGCTCAAAAGGTTAATATAAAAGTTTCGCGTTTTACGCACGTCGGAGGCGTCGCGTGCGCTCGCCAAGTTTGCGCGATGCGTGTCGTTAAAGGAACATCATTGCTTCGCTGGAGGCGGGAAGTTTTTGGTGGAGGCGGCGGGGTTTGGGGTCAAAGCCGGCGAAAATTGCACCAAAGTTGGCAAGTTTGGCGGTGAAGTGCCGTGTGCGATCAGGAATCATGGACAATGGCGATGAATAAATGCGACACACGAGGTGATCAAAGTTTTTTAAGTAACTTTTTCAAGTTTTTATGTCAAACACGAAATAATCCTTGTCATCACAAACTAAATTACAAGTTTTTGAAGATTATCACATTTATTTTTAGATAAATTAAGGATGTTGGCATTAAATAGCAGTTTTATTCCTTCACTCTAAAATAATGCAATGATACATTTGGATGCAGGAACTTTGGTGGAGGCGCGGGCATAGGAGTTAAGAAAGTACAAATATTTTCTTATAAAATAACCGTATCGTATCTTATTATTTCACGTAGTTTTAATGAATAATCATGGATGTTATTGGTGGAGGAGTCGGGCTCAAGGCTCTAAATATAATCATGCTTGTAAGATTCAAGAAATAATATTAAGTAATTGACATCATTACAATCTATGGTACAAGTTGTTGATATTTATCATATAGATTTTTAAAGAAATTAAATTTATAGCAACTGAAAATTCAGATTTAATTCATTAAACTTTAATCAATGATAGAGGCGTCTAGGAAATGTCTGAGAACTTAACCAATGGCAATAAATAATTAAATGTGAGGTGCTCACATTTTCGTAAGTAACTTTCTAAAAGTTTTCTTTAGGTATTACGTGTCCTGCAGCAAATAATATTAAGTAATCGGTGTCCGGAGAGAGGAAAACGTGTGGAAAAAGCAGCATTGGTAGGCGAGGAAACGTCGTAGATTCGTTATTGATGAAGAGCATCGGAAAAGGGAAAGGCAAACAACCGTCGCTTGTATTACAATTCCCAATATCATCGTACATCTCTTGAAACAAACACTTTGAAATCAAATAAACAAACACTGGAGGTAAACAAGGGTTATATCATTGGAGACTAAAGTAGTTCCATGGGCTAATATTATTTTTAGCTATCAAAATATTACATTCTGCAGCTTTCTTCGGTAGTACGTCACAATAGATACAAATTTCGATATTTCTGATGAAATTATCAATAAAATTTAATAGCAGAACTATAAAATTTTGGTTTAGGAAAGGTTTTACGTCTAAATGTGTTTGGTTGTTTATTTGACTAATAGATTTAAATCTAAATATATCTGTTATTTGACATTACACTAAATGTATTAGTAAATTTTAAGAGGAGCATTGCTTAAAAGTGTTTTAAAACCATGAACATATCTGTTTTACCTTTTTTACAAATAATCTTTCCTCAGAATCATGAAAGCAGTGCAATAATTCAGAAAATGTTTTTCTGCCAGTGACTTTATGTCAGTCGTAATTTGCGCAAAACGCAGACAAAACATGCGCGACTTGCGCTTACATTTCCATTCGCTCGCCGCAGCCGGTTATTTCTTATTACAGTGGCACGTCCTGACGGCAATCCGAATCACGTATGATTCCAGCGTCATTAACATAAACTACGGATGCAACGTGTTACTTCTTGCCAGTCGGGCGCGCCTGGTCGGGTATTTCGTCGCATCCAAGTGCATCGCCACACTCGCGCGTACTCACAAGATTATACGCTCGGTGTGCATGTATATATTTACGATGTACTTGAGCGCATGCCGAAGTTAAGCTTTTATTGAGACGCTCAAGACCGAGTCACAACCGCCCGTTTGCTCGTGCGCCTCTCGTATTGGGTGAAGGCGCCGGGTAAGTGGCACACTTTGTAGCGTCAAGGAGGTTTAAGCAGTTTCGACTAAGTTTAGAGCTTTTAATTTAAAATGTCGGGATTACGGGGTTGTTATTGGATTAAGCGAATATTTCTTTGATTATGTCGAGAGTTTTGGTTTAAATGTACTTGAAATAATTACATTTTACCTTGTTCTATTTTCCAGACAAAAGTTAATTGTTTAAGATTGTAAATAGTCATAATCAATAGATAAACTATATAAGAGTATTCTCCTAAAATGACAAGAGGATATCTGCAGTATTTGCGAAGTTATGGCCCGTAAAACCTCATAAGATGTAAATAGTATTCTTATCCTGACAAAACTTTAAATGCAATTTTCAATCTTGCGTACACGATTAAGTCGATTTTATCGCATCGATTACGCTGAATCATAAGACATTTTATATACAATTAAATTTTCTAGAATATGACGTTAATTGTCTGTTGAAAAAATATTTCCTTATATATTTTTCTCGTTTTTTTTAAGACCAACTTGTTATGCAAAAAGAACTCTTCACATTTTAAACTGTATAAAATTATGTAATTTTATATTTCTCATAAGAAATCTTGACGACATATTCAAGCAAATTTTATAAACTTCCCAAGAGCCTTTACAATTTCTGTTTCAGGTTAAAATTAAGGATGCTAGAGTGTACGCAGCTGCGCAACTCAAAAAGAGGTTGATTACCTCAAATTTTAACTTAATTTTTAAAGTGAAAAAAATGCACTGTATTTATGCTTTATGTTCAGATTTTATGTTTAGTTCAAAGGTATTCTCATAAAATTCGAAGTCGATCGTTGCAGTATATGCGAAGTTATAGCTTATAAAGCTCATACAAAGTAAATAGTATTCCTATCTTTGCTCCACTTTTAACGGATTTTCAATTTTGCTTATACGATTAAAAAATTCTACTGAACCGTTTTGGTTAAATGAAAACTTATTTTACAGAATAAGATGTTAATCGTTTTTTGATGAAATATATATTTACATATAATTTTCGTATGTTTTGTCGATTTTTAATCGAAAAATACACATTACTTTTAAACCTCTATAAGAACATGCAATTTTAAATATTGCCTAAAACTGATACCAACATATTCAAGTAAATTTTATGTACTTTTCAAAAACTTTGAGGTTTTTTATATTTGCTCAAAATTAAAGGCGGTAGAGAGCAAGCAGCTGAGTTAGAGTGTACTCAAAACTCGAGATGGCTTACATCAATTTTTAACTTAATTTTTAATGTGAAAAATGCCCTCTGCTTATGAATTATACATTAAATTTCCATTAAGAAGGTATATGCGTCTAAAAATATCCTAGATATGTTAAAAATTGAAAGGCATTACTTTAAATAGTACTCGTTCCATTTGAAAATTATAAACCATTGTATATTTCTGTTGTTTGCAGTAAAAAGAACCTCGTAGTGGAAAAATAGGAAACGAATAGCACACTTCAAACGATAATTACAAGCGGCAGATGACAAAAGTCTGGTCTACGGAAGCGCAGAACAATCGCTACGCCACCCGATTACCGGATGCGTGGTCCTTGATTATTCTAGGCCCGTAATTGCACGCTCGCAATCGCAAAGCACAATGTCCTTTCTTTCGCCCATTGTGCCTCAATGTCGGCCGGAAAACGCAAGCAACTACCGTTCACCACCAACGCAACTCAACCTCCTAAACCTCCCAAAACCCACCCCATACTGACGACATTTTCCGCATGTGAATGACGTCTTCCGGTTGTGCACAGCAATGCAGCACAAAGCAGAAGACATCCGTTCGTTGCGAATTAATCTTTCTGCCTTTAAAGTGGTTGATTAGTAACACATTAAGACGTCATCTTCGTCATCTTGTGGCTGTGCAACATTCGCCTAGCTTTGTTTCCGAAAAGTTTAATTAACTTTCTCATTGCGGTCAGTGAAGGGCGAACGGGTTGACAGGTAAGGAATTAAGTGATACACAAATTTGCGTCTGACGTGGCGTAATTAGGTTTTTCGCAACTTTGCAGACGATTGTGACTGCTATCAAGGCAAACGACATGAATTTACAAGAGGTACAAGTCGCGGAGCGTGTAAATTTCGTTTTTAATTAATCACAAACGTGAACGTGGCATGTTATCTGGTTATACTGTAGGGTTTTTTGAAGGTTAAGGCTCTGTGATTTAGAGAAGGAGGGCTTTAATTACGTTCAAGGTTATGTTGTGTGTTAAAATAGCGAACGGCAATCGGCGTGTTGCGTTAGCAGAGCTTGCTAAATATTATTCGAAGCGTGCTTCTCAAGTAGCAGTAACCCAATGAGCATGTTGTGTATGTTATTGCGTAAATCCTCTTGACCCACTGTGTAAAGTGTGTTGCCTAAATATTGGCAGCCAGTGTCGGCTAACAAACGCATAATAAGCCCAATCGCAAACCAAACATTTATCTACTTAATCACAATCGATCATATTCTCATAACAGTATGTAGAACCATAATATGGAAGATTAGTTTTGTGTATGTTTAGTAGACTAGTTTATAATAGTGGTATATAATTTTGTATTCCAAAATGTACTCTAATTTAAAATTAGAGTGCATTCCGTATTCCGCAAAGTCTGAAGTCTGAAAAGTGGGAAAATGCTATTCCCACTTTCAGAGTTAAAATTCCTCAAAATTTGATATATCCGCAAAACCTTCTATGTAAATATTAATAGAATATACTTTATTTTAGTTTTATCTATTGCACTCGAGCGGCGCCGACATGGCGCCAGACTCTACACTCGTCTCGAGGTGCTAAAGAGCGCTCCCAAGGTAGGTCTCAAATGCTAAGGGTTATTAGTTTTTTTATTATTTTACCGAGCATCGACTGCTATGGTTATTAAATCTATTCAATTCTTTTTCAATGTAATTAGTCATATTACAGGCTAACACTATTGATAAGAAAAATAATGCACTTTCAAATGCATCCCCACCGAGAATCGAACCCAGGACCTCATGCTATTACTTTATTTGGAAAATATATAAAAATTAAATTACACACTTTAAATACGTGGAACATTCAAGTATATTTATAAAAAAAACGTATAATACGTATAAACTATCTAAATTTTGACAAAATAATTAGAAAGTTATAAAACAAATTAAACTAGGACCATTAAACTAGGCTCTCTGATCCATTTCATAGAAATTTTAGCCCGTAATTTATGCAACAAACTTTGCTCTATCTTGTAAAGCCAAGCATAACAAAACCTCCTGGCACAAAGCTCGATGGCTCATCACAAGAAACAAAATAAAGTCCCGCGCTGCCCATCTAAACAAAGGCGACGATCGCCCTGAAATATGAGCCCAAGGACGCATAACTCGTCCGAGTAATTAGAATATCATTAAGTACGGTCCATGAATATTGAGTAGCTGGTGGGTTATCGCTGCGGCACGATGTCGACGGCGGCGGTCCACAAGTCCCCTTTCTTCCTCCCCTTTCATTGTTGCGTCTACCCCCTTGAGTCGGCAGCAGCCGAGTTGGCGGCGACGACGTTTTAGGATGTAACACGGCCCCACGCTCTCTTCGCCCCGCGTTTTTTTTTTCTTAAACTGCCTGCCGATGAATATAACAAGGACCTTTATATCGCCGCCTGCACGACTATAGATATTTTATGGCCATTCAAGTGCCTTCTAAGAAGCATTATACAATAGCCCTCTATCTAGCGCGGGTGTACGTTCTCCTGCGGCTTTGTACGTTTTTTTCTTCAGTAACGCGAAAAAATAGCACGGGGGCAAAAAACTGCGACGCGTAGATAGCCTCCTCTCTTTACATCTTTGTTGGTATGGAGAATACTTTTTTCTCCTCCCGTTGAAATAAGTTTCATATCTTAAAGTAAAGGCTTGCAAGAGATTATATCTATGTTTATATAATATTACGACAGTCTTGGACGGAAAAATATGAATAAATCTAATATATTCGTTCTCGAGGCTTTCAAACTTTTCTTCATATTATCCTTTCTTTTGTAAAGGAAAATTTTGAGTTATCTGGATTTTCTTGGTTTAAAGAAGAGGAAATCTGTAATTATTCATTCCTTCGTTCATTAATTATATTATGTTTAATAATATTAAGATTTTACTGATAACTTTAGTCCAACCCAAGAGTATTTAAAAAAAAATATCGGAATTTTAACTCTTTGTAGTATTTCTTATATGAAACTTACAGTCATATTTGATACATGAGAGGAAAGAGAAACTCAAATAGTTTTATCTACAATATTAGATTGATTCAGATTCAAAAAAGTGTAGGGCTTTTTATGCAGAAGTTGCTATTTAGTTGCATCTACCAATTTCTTGCATTTCCTTCGAGGTATCCTAGTTAAAAGCAGAATAAGAGAAGACCAGGGAGTAGTGAAGAAGGTATCTAGAGGAAGGGATAGTCTTTGATTCTTTCTCCTACGAAATTAGTTCAGAAGGGAGCTTGAAAACTAACATTTCTAGTGATAATTATTTTGAAAAATATAAGGAAACATATACAACTAGGTCCGTCACATTTTCAGTTATATCAAACTAGAAAGCCTACTGACCACGAGAAGCGCTAATATTGAACACTGAAAAGTTTATAATTAAAACTGTTTGAGATGCTCTTTCAACTCATATATTAATTATGCTCATAAGTTTCATACCATAGAAACTACAAAGCCGTAAAACCCCGATATTCATTTATAAACATCAATCAATTAATTATTATTGAAAA
>WSZQ02023744.1:20045-33669 GCA_019419845.2 Weissflogia rhopalogaster | reverse complement strand
TCAACCACACTTTAATCACATATTTATTTGCTATTTTAACCTGATACTTTGCACGTAGTTAAGGAAAAAGTGATTTGGTTGTATGTATATATGAATATATAAAAACTACAGTAATTCATAGGTTTCGTAATCAAAAATGTATTAATTTTAGATGAAATATAAAACAATTACCTTAATATCTCTAAAACAGAAAACGGTGTTTTGAAAAATTCCGGGAAATTTTATATACACATTCTGAGCAAAAATATTTTTTGAATATTTGGTAAAAAATGCAATTTATAATAAACGAAAAATAACGGACGCTGGGATTTTATCTGTTATAAGTATGTAGTTAATCTAATCTCATCGAAAACATGTTATTGGATCTAGCCAAAACCCTAGTTCTGTATACTTTGTACAAGCAAACCTGGCATTCCTTTGTATGACAATTTAGGTTGGGATTGTGAATCCCCACAATTGAAAGTCATAAAGCCAACGACGACCTTAAAGTTGCCACACTATATGTTTGTGATGAGTTCATTAACATTTCAGACACCTATAAAGTGTAATAAACTATCTGTAATCTATTCATCTTGGAATATATGGTACATATGCATCTCACAATAAGCAATTTGATGTATTTCGGGTTTGGTATACTCCAAAATGTCTAATAAAGTTCTTGTTTGGGTTTGATTTGATTGAGGTTTCACTGTGCATGAAATGGCGTTGCATTTGTATTCGCATCAACTCATTAATTTCCAGTTGCGTACCTTTGGTTTATCTCTGTATTCGCGAAATGTGGGGCTTATGTTCAGAAGTTGTGTTTTTGTTTTGTTGGCGGGGGTCTGCGATGAGTTTGATGAACTTTGGCAAGGCGCCAGACCGCCGATGAATGCACCGAACGGCGGTGTGTGCATATTTGACGCCACGATTTGCTCATTTTTATCTCAATTTATCTCATGTACATATATAACTCCCACCCGTTGTGAATGAGAGTCTACGTGAGGGTCAAATCTATTTACTACAAATATTCACATCTGTATGCCTTTGTTCTTGTATTAATGTATGTATACATAACTATAAATAAATGTATCTGTTTAAATTTACTTTATATTTTGAAGTTACTACTTGTAAGTACATTTATATGTAATTGCGAAAAAAATATCATATTTTCGAAGAAAAATCTTCCTTTCCGGTCAAATAACTTTCTGATTTATTGATTTATGTGTCAGTTTATGTTTTCACAGGTCTTGGCTTGAATTTATACAAAAACAAAAATATTTACATAGATATTTATAAGATCATAAATTAATGTAAAATTTACTTGGTGATATATTTGAATAAAAGGTAAACAACTATATTCATTCATGGTTTATTTTTGGCAAAACAATCATAATATTTAAAATTATAAATCACTTTAAAATGTTGACGGACCAACTACATGATATGTCATAGATTGCGCTTTCCAGGACGCCAATTGTGAAATAACACTTTTAATGAGAACACTGTATTTATGATTCAGTTCGCTTAATAATAGACCATTTTTACATCTTTAAACATTTTCTTTCTTTAAAATTTGGTAACATCATATTTGCAGTTAATTACCTGGTTGACATTCGATGCTCCACTGAAAATTAAATGGTTTGGACTACCTACTTTAATTCAATTTCCTGAATCGTTAAGAATATAATAGCAATTTTCTATACGTAGTTTAAATTTAAATGATTCAAGTAAATTGATTTAATTGGCTACCACTGGGCAATAATTATTAATTAAATTAAAATTTATTAGTACGATTTATTGAATTATACAGTAATTGCATATTAATTAACAATAATTTGTATTATCCAGCCAAGTGGCGTAGTGGTATGGTTGATGACTACTGCCCTGGAGGTCCCGGGTTCGATTCTCGGTGGGGATACATAGTAAAGTGAATTCATCTTCTAATCAATAGTATTAGCCTCTAATATGACTAATTACATTGAACAAAAATTGAATAGAGCTAATGATCATAGCAGTCGGTGTTCGGTAAATCAACAAAAAAATCCATGATTAGGTGATATACGATACAGTGATATGTCCTTAAAAAGTAAGTTAACTTCGTATGTTTAAGAACAGTTACATATTTATTCATCAATATTTATGTTTTGCTCTTCAAAGCAATACTCGCCTTTTAGGTATAGCCTTCACTTTTTCTAGCGATGCAGTTTTATCACTCAAATTACTGCAAATCTTCGTCTTTTGGAATAAGAGAAAGAGGCACGCCGTGAAACCCGGAGAATTAGGTGGTTGGTACATGATTATGTAATTATTTTTGGCTATAAAAAAGCGATGCTCAGCAAAGCTTCATTTGGTGAAAAAATTTTCGAAGTTTTCGAGGAAACTACACAATGGCAATGTCAATAGTAGTAAACGTAACATGGATGTGAGTACTGTGCGGTTCTAACTTCAGTCAATTTCCAAGGTTACGGAAGTATTACGGAAGTATTCTCCGAGCAAGATGTAAAGTTAAATGTTTAAATCCTCACATTCCAAGGTGTGATCATATAATTTGCAGAAAGTGTATGATAAAACTTCCGGCGGTTTAAAGTCAAGAATAAACATCATCCCACTAAAAGCCGACATTTGCTTGAATCACGTTAGCTTAACTACTAAATGTTGTTTGACGTGCATCATTTAAAGGTACCTACTATTTGGAACAAGTCGTGAATAACATGTTGGCTATTTCGCGTAGAGCTGGTTGCTAGGGCGCACTATTGCAATACTGCGAACGTGTACGATGTTTAAACCATTTAAAACGACTTAATTAGATGTTTTTCATTTTCTCCATTTTTTGTACCGTTACGTATACGCATTGTTAATATTAATTATTACATATATGAACTTGAAACATGGAAATGAGTGAGATAAGTTTATCGAACTTTGTGCCGAAATGTAAAAAGTGAAACCAACGTCGGTTGCTAGTTTCGTACGGCAGTAAATTACACAATGCTGGACTTTTCCGGCGGGTAAAAAAGTTCAAAAGTTGAGAAGTTCACGACATGACATCAAAAGGAAAACAAATCGAAGGCAAGTTGGACATTGGAATAGAAAGGGAAATTTGCATAGTATGAGCGACGTATCCACATGTTAAGTCAAGTGATTTTTTTTTGTAGTATTTATTTCCTGAAATTATTTTCCATCGATTTGCAATCATAGTACGCTAGTTGTGGACGCGTGGTGTAAATTATGCCACAAATTGGGAATCAATTCGTAGCATGCGTATAGTTAACGAGAAAACGATTTCTAATCGCAACGAATTGTGTGCTCTACATGCGAACAAGTACGAAATCGATACTGCTTGTATTATTATCCCATGGCGTGAAAATATTCATGCGTAAATTAAAACAATTAGGTTAAACCCACACCATGACATAACCTACTCCGCATCACTTCAGCTTCCGTCACAAGGCACGATTGCTAGCACATTAAAATTCATTGACGTTGTTAAACATTCAACTGATGTGTTAATTAATCATTAAGCGTAATAATTGAATTTGCGGTAATATAATAAAACAAATTTGAATAGGTTTTTATCTATTACCGTTTTCGATTACTTTCACAGTCCTATGAAAAAGTAAAGTAAACGCCTTTTTTTACATGACTTTAGTGTGGAACTGATTAATTTTAGGTGGGTGCTGATATTATCCCGTTTGTAATACCAGTTTTTAATTTCCATCGCGATCCACTTTTTGATGCATGCCATGCAGTTCGCCTGATTAATTTTATTTGAGAGTGTATTTATTTGAAACGTGCTTGGAATGTGACAGTTTAAACACTTAAACATATTTTGCAAAACCCATTTACTATCGTTGCAGATATTACTTTTCAATAATAAATAGCATTCCTTTGCAACCCTTGCGCACATGTACCTGACGTATTTCTGACGAAATTTTGCAATCAATTTTATATTGCGTTGAAGTTGAATTTTTGCCGGTCACTGGGATCATGTCATATAATTGACAGGGAACAATCAAGATCGCGAGTGCGGGTCACAATTTGTTATTATGTTGAACCATCGTAATTAAGCGATAACCATTGTACGATTTGTAACTTATTATTATCATTACTTAAAAAATATATGCATAACCTTTATTGGCATGCCAGTTAATTTGGCCTCCATGTTAACCATAACACTCTTACAAAAATTAAATAAATAGTAACAACATAACACAAACAACAACTCATCTATAAAAGTATATCTATAAAAGTACAGCTATTATCCTAAGATCGGCCTTCTCAGTTTCTTTTCCAACACCACTTTTGTGATGACAGTCAGCCTTCCCCCCCGCCCCCTTGCCTCCGTCCATTTTTCAAAAATATACCTTCCTCTTCCTTGCGACCCTTCTCAGTCCCTCGCCAGGTGCTTCCATGTTTTCACTCCTGTCATCCAAATACACATTTCATGTATTCCTGCCCCATCCTGATCTTTCTGCCTCTCTCCTCCGAACCGTAGCTCTTGCCAACAATGCCTTCTCATTTCCACTTCTGTCCCGATCCCCAAAGGGCCTCCTTCCGATAATCTGTACCCTATGTTGTAGGTATTTCCCATTATCCGTACCTGTCTTACCTTCTCCTAGACTTCTCTCCCCCTCACCGCTTCCTCCACTGACATTCCGGGGATCCCCTGGCGTTACACCACTCCCATTCATTCTTAACTAATCTTTCATCCCCCATTCGCGCCAATATTTCCTCGTATCTCACCTCTCTTGCAACCGTTTCCCATTTTATGCTCATTCTGTTCGCTGAAGATGGCTGCCTGTAGAAGGTGGTGCTGCAGGTGATGACGGCGACCGTGGCCGTAGTCCAGGTTTGACTGACTGAAGATGTTGACGAAATGTCGACTATATGTAGCACGTGAAAATGCTGACGCGACCATCTTTTATATGCTGCAGAGCACGTACGTCTCGATCGCGCCGTATCGATTTTGACGTGTCGCCATTCTCGATGTTTAGTCTCGGCGGATGCTGATTACGGTTTGTTGATGCGGATGGTGATTGAGATTTGTTGATCTTAATATGGTTTGTGCGGCAATGGATTGCCGTCACAAACTGTTAAATAAAGGTGGCATCTCTTATGCATAATGTGGCCTCTAACATAAACATTATTTACATAAACTTTCATAGAAAAACAATTGGTTCATAATTAAAAACATCTCAACGATACTCCACTGGTTATGCGTCTGCGTAATCATCCTGGGGAGCACACGACAATATAGAATCATAACATTTTTAACATAAAATGCACTTCTAAGAAAAAAATATAAGCAATAGTAAAACCTATTAAATAAACGTATTGTTAGAATACAAAGTTTCGCGTAAAAGAAAAACAATGCATCGACGTTCTATTGGTTACGTGCTCGCGTAAACAACTATGAATTCTTTTAACTTGCAATTATTTACTCACAATGTGCAATGTACCATTTTAATTATATATAGAAAATTCTACTTTGTTTTGCTTGTTAAATCCCCACAATTTCCTTGTATGTTAATTGAGCTTTGTTTGAATGTTGTATTTTATGCGTTATACGTTATTTGTCTTTTGATTCAGTTGTCTAAAACCCGCGCGTTAATCATTCGCGTCTCCAAAGCCTCTCAGAGTGAGTTGTTATCGTTTGTGAGTTGTGAAATATGGTGTAGAATACGGCGAGAGGAAGAAACAAAGTGTTCGTGCACGAACACCGCGTGAATGTTAATTAAATTTATTCGAATTCACGCCGAAATCTTTTGCGTTCCTCGCATATTTAATCTCCATGCATTAATATAAATCATGACATAAATCAACAAACAAATTGCACCATTAATATTAAAATAATTTTGCACACCAGTCCAGGTTTATTCTGAGTTATTGGAAGCAATATGTGCAAATTGCAATAATTTCGAGTTGGAACACAAATCACAACACAGTACAGTATAAACTCATTTCTTCTACATCCAGTGAGAATCGAATTAGTTTTATTTGTTCCCCGGCGAACGTAACATGCTTCATATTTCATATTCAACACGTTTCTCGTCCATCCCGTCTGTTTCAGGCGGCGTTGAATAAATGCATGCGCGTACACCACGCATAAATTCAGTTGAATTTTAACATTGAACGCAAACTTTGTTTACGTTTTACACCGATGACTGTCGAAAAATTCTTATTTGCAAATATTGTATTTGAGATGCGAGTGTGCTTCAGACAAAGGCACAAATGATTGCAGCTGATCTACAGACGGTGTGTATCTGAGGGAGTTATTAGGGTAGTGAGTAGAGTAGAATGTGGAAAGACAAAATGGATGATGTTCAGAAAGCCGGGTAGAAGGCGCAGGGTAGAAGAGCTATTTTGGAAGGGAGAGATCAACGAGAAGGTACCATGCATCCAAATACTTGGGGTTTCTCTTCAAGTATACAGGATCATGTGGGGGAGTTGTGGGGAGTCAACTGGGACGTGGTGATGCGAATGTGGGATGGAGGTATGAAGTGTATATGAGTGGGATGGCTGGAAAGAGAACATGGGTGACCCCTGAATGATCTAATGAGGTTAGAGAGGTCGACACCGAATTATAGTCTTTCAGGAAACCGGAAGAATGGGTGTAGCGATATAAAAATAATGTATATAAATAAAAACAAAAAATTGAAACAAAAATTTGGAAAAAGATAAATTCAATTACCAGTATTCTCAAAGAGAATGGCTATGCTCATTTTTCCAAATATTCATTAAATACAATCACTAGACAACTTGAGGATAGTTTGGAGGCTTGGTTCGCTAGTACTACAAATAAACAATATTAAAACACGAGCTGATGCGTGCCTATGGACCGCAATCGCGAGAGCACGAGCCAGGTGTGATTCGGAAGAGAGAGGAGGGATGGGATACTTGGGAGCACTTAGCAAGGCAATGCATCGAAATGAATCAAGAATGGGCGAGAGAGAGAGAGTGAATGTGATCGATAACCACAGATCTTTATGTGGTTGCCGGAGGTGAAATTGTCACCACCAGAATTTGAACCTGAGATCACGTAGGGTTACACCCTACATATTTATAATATATTTATTTAATATTTGTAAATAATGTTAATGTAATTATTGTCTGCAAATTTTATTCTCAAATACAGGTAACCCTCGTATAACGCGGTTTTGAAAGACACGATTTTTGTAATAACGTCATAAGATTTGAGGCTTTAAAATTCGTATATTCGGTACTAGTTTTGATTATCATGCATTTTTTCAGCCGACAAGAACAGTTATTGAAGCGAGAGATATTCTTTACTTATTTATTCTATGCGTTTCGTGTTTTTTATTTAATTACTATGTTGAAATAATAATGGAGAATTCGATCCCAACGAAAAAAGAAACTTGAATGTTCGTCGTCCCACCGTCAAGAAAGTCGACTGGAGTCGAAATGGAGAAAAGAAAAAATACTGTTCAGATAAATTTTGATGCATATTTCGGCAGAAATTTAAACTCATTTTATTTCTTATATCCTACTAAATAGCTATTGAAGTGTTCAAGATTCATTATAATTATTCCCATTGGTTTATAAGTTTGATTAGTACGATTTTGCGGGTAATCTCGGTATCTTTAAACCCGCTAAAGGGTTTTTTTGGTAGAAGTGAATGCTTGCAAGAATATTTAAACGATCCAAAAGGTAACCAATGGCCTACACTTGCATCAGAAATTTTTAAGACAACAAATTTTAAGAAACTAGAAAAAAATAAATTCGAGTTTTTACTCTCCAAGGTATTATTTGTGAGGGATTGTGAAGGACTGAAGATGGAATGGTTAGGGTCCCAAGGAAAAGGAAGGAATATTGTCGGAGAATGGCTGGAGCCCTCCCTAGGGTTAGAAAAGAAAATGACAAGGGTAATCCTGGGCTGATAATTGTACTGTTATAGATATAGTTTATAGATGATGTATTCATTGTGTTACGTTGGTATTATTTAATTATTGAATGTTGTAAGTGTGCATTGGTTATACTGATGTTGGAATGCCAATAAAGGTTATACATACTTAAACTGTCATTAAAACGCAAACACGGTTAAATTATCAAATAGTATATTAACTAATCATTAATTCCCATATTTAATTAAATATCTTGTAATATTGGTAGTATGAAATTGTACTCTATTTTCAGGCAATATCAGCGGAGTTTTCACGTACAAATCGATTGGTGAGGAAATGGCACGGCTCGTCGAGAACAACTCGAAAGTGTTGGTCCACATCACAATTGCGAGTCATACACTCACGCGAACCACGATCAACAAGTAAGCAAAATCTATACCTGTCCAGCCAACTGAATCATATGCTGAAAAATACATTAACGTAATCGTAAAAAACCAGTCTCGCTAATTAATATTCTTGTGAATTTCATTGATTGAACAGCGTCGCGTTGCTGTGGAAATATTATCAGGGCTTTATAAATAACGTGCCATTATTCATATTGCTTTATTCACATTCTGATGGACAACCAATTGAACTAGTCTTTATTCATCGTGTGAGTTCTGTGGTTGAACAGTTTCGTTCGGATACAGTACAAATTTAGACTTAGCACGAGAAGACGGAAGTTTGCAGAAATTTATGTGTAGCTTGCTTGAGTTAGTTAGTCATTGGGTCCCGGCTGCGTTGGTGCTAGAAATTGTATCGACTTTTACTCGTTGCAATCAAGGAACTTGTAATGGTAACAAGAAAAAGAAGGTGGAGGCAGTTATTGGGAACGTTTCCTAGCTAAAATGCATGAAACAACACAATAAATCAATCAATATGTTGATATAAACTTTATATTAAAACCTCTGAATTATATTTGCTTTTATTGCTTGTGCAGTGCTTAGTTAACTTCCGTGGTGCTTTCTACTGTTTCCTGATCGATATTTCACTATTGGTTTGAAGTATTTACGGCTATGTTAAATGTTTATTCGCTAAAAATACTCTGATTGCATGTAAATAATACGTTTAAGGGAGATTTTTTTAATTGGCTGAAGGCATATGCCACACAATATCAAATTTTATAAGTTTATATTTTTATATGTTTTTAACAAATAATTTTCTGTGAAATTATCCTGATAAACCAGCGATTTTCTGAATTGAACTGTTTGTAACTGCGCCTCCCTTTTTTAATATGTTTAGCGCTCCCTGTGTAAAATTTCTCTTTCGGCCCTTTTAATTATTTCGTAATGGACATTATATATGTTCTATATTGGTTGACCTTCCCTGCTGTGTCAAACATAGGCGACCCTGTGCCTTGGGGGTAAGTTGCTGAACAACTTCAGCTTTTTATTGACCCATGATTGCTTGTTAGCCGGATAGAGATGGGCATCCCTCATAACAAATTTGACCCACATCCTCAAACAGGATCCCCAATAGGGCATTACTGACTCAGGAGCTAGAACTATTAACAAATTTGAATCATGATGAAAAACGAGACATTAATCAATAATTCGAATTTTAATCACATCTTTAAGATTTCCTGTATTCCATCTATTGTAAATCAATTATTGGAGTGCATGTTTGGTGGTTTTGTTGGGAATTTCAAGGGGACATATAAACTTCTTAGGTGATGACCTACAACGCCACATACGTGCCCCCCCCACTATAAACAGTTATGTTTGTGTGCAGCAAAATTTATGAAATAGGGTATATTTTCAGCAAATAAAAGAGTCATCCCGAACGAAAAATAGACGAAACCAGCAAAATTAAAGAAAATACACTCCAATAATATATTTACAATAGATAGAATACAGATAATCTTAAAGATGTGTTTGAAATTCGAATTATTGATTAATGTCTCGTTTTTTACCCGAAATTGGCCATTGAGCGGCGATGATTGCGCAAGCACGGAGCACGCTTGTGCCAAGGAATGGCCAAAAAAGCGTATCAACCACGCTGTTCGCGCCACCGGCGCTGTTCTGGAATTTAGAACTCCAAATATATTTTATGTTGGCAGCGCTGCTTAAGCTGCGCATGCGCCAGGGTGGCTACCCCTCTCCTTAAAGCTCCCATGTTGTGTGCTTTGTGTATTAAGATTAGTTAAAATAAAATCACTTTATACCCAACATTCGAACAAGTAAGTCGTATTATTGCCTAGTATTGTCGGCGTGTCGGACTTACTGTGCGGGTTAAGTCAGTGAAGCGTCTAACCAAGGCCTCGAGAACTTACAACTCGCGGGGTATTAATTTCGTTAAGACGCATGAGCGCAAACACACGCGAAACAAAGATCCTCGAGAAATCATCAGTAAAAAGCACAACTTACATAGGAAACCCAATGAATTGCGAATAATCAACAAAATTTCCCTAATCAGATCAAACGTCCCATATCCCATAAAACATTCATGCAATTTAATTCTGGTACAATTTTTGTGGGTATTAGTTTCTTCCATTTTATGGCAAATGCAATTTTAATTATGTCATTATAATAATTCTGTTTAAACAGGACAACAGGAAGAAATGAACTCCGATTAATTGATATTTTAAAATACTTAATTTATAAGATACAATAGACTTTATAGTATAAAAAATTGAAACTAATTACCATGATGTTTTCCAACTTGAGCAGATTATGTTATTTGACAAACTCGATCTTGGTAATTACGTACTTGCCTGATTAGCTAAATTATTTATTTCGCTTTTCAGGACATCGGTGCTCTTCGTGTCGATTACCTTCATAGTGTTGATGATCATTTCGATCGCGTGGCTCGTCTTCTACTATGTTCAACGCTTCAGATATATTCACGCCAAGGACAGACTGGAGGTGAGTCCCGCATGAATTTGCATTTTTGCTATTAATATTTAATTATGCTAAGTGTGTTGCGACGACATTACGCACGCCCAACATCTACTATTACGGTTATCAACGAAAGCAAATTATCGCATTTGCCTTAATATTGCGTTATTATCTAACCACGCGAAAAAAATCATACTTGTTCACACTTGATTTTATAGTTATCTGCATACTGGAAAATACAATGATAGTTCACCCGTAAATTAATAATAAAATTGTTTTAAATAAAGTTGAATTTTATACTTTTATACTTTACCAAGTTTAGCGGCGGCTTGCCGCGTTGTGGAGCTCGGTGCTCGTTAGATCACTGTAGTTAAGCAACGTCGGACGTTGGCGTTGGATGGGTGACCACTTGGTCTCCTCCACTCAACAAGCGGCTGCGGCGCCGTCCGCGAACTCCTGTAAAAACGCGAACGAAGGTTGGGCGATTCGCTTGCAACGGTCCCCGGAAAAACCCATATGCTAAATTCTAAGTGATTCAGTATATATAAAATTATTTAAAAAAAACGCATAAATATTGCCAATTTATAAGTTAATTGTTTTGATAAACCTTTAACCAAGATCTCAATTTTATTCCAGAAGCGTTTGTTTAACGCAGCGAAAAAAGCTTTGTCCAAGATACCCACGAAAAACATCAAAGCTGGCGATAAAGTAAGTAAAAAACAATGTTTTTATATGTATATATTTACGAAATGGCAATGACCTTCACAATATTTATTCCAATGATGGAATTTTACAAATTATGTAGATTTCTTGATTTCGCTATACTCGTTGTCTCGTATTACAGCAATAGAAACTTCTATGTTGATTCATAATTTAGTTCCGAAAACGAAAGTCAAGCAATTGCGCAATGATAACTGCATGCCCTTGAAACGTTAAAGAAACCATGGAATTAAAATTTAATGAAATCATTAAAATTATAACTAGAGGCAAACCTGCGTGGAAACCGGTGAATTGGAAATGATTTTCAATCGTTCGTAAATTGTGACTGTTCATAAGTATTCATAAACCTTGTGAATTCGCGTGATGTCGACACGCATATCATCTCGTCGATGACGCGTACATTGGGTAATTAATACGTTTTGCCACTGCCGAATGACACGTTAATTACACTCAATTTGTGTGCTGAATGATTTCAATCAACTTTCGTATAGGTATTAATGGCTTCATATAGTAATATTGATTTTCAAAGTTAAAATTATCAGCACGACACGAATTTCACAATGTTTTGAGATATTAGGCATTCGCCGGAATTTAGGCAATATGAATTTCAATTTCATGGTGCCTAATCCAAACACAATCATAATTCGGGCATTAATGACGTGTTTCGCAAGAATTGCCCAAGTAAAATTGAAGTTTAAACTTGAACGTGAGGTATTGGAATGTATTGTTGGAATAACATTGTGTATTTCGTTCTCAAGTAGCATACACTTGATTTAATTAACAATGTATAAACACTTATAAATGTTGACGGGATACAACCATCTAGATTTCGATAATAATACTTGCGTTATTTCGGGATGTTGTAGGAATTGCAGGGAGATGGAGAGTGTTGTGCCATTTGCATCGAGCCCTATCGCGTACCGGAAGTCCTAAGGATGTTACCTTGCAGGTAAGACATTTGTTTATTAGTAGTTGTAGTAAACCTTTATTCAGGCATTTGACCTGTACTCTTACAAAACTATTCACATTTAAACTTTTACAGTACATCTAAAACTCAACAATAATTTCCTAACCATATTTACAAATAAAATAAAATAAAAATGCAAATGTGATAAACCAACCATTTCTTCGCGTCCATTTCTCACGCACAATTTGCCTCACTATTGTCACACTCGCCCCTCTCTCGCCCAACCAATCTCCTACATTCCCCCTCGTATATCACAAAGCATTCACCCCTTCGCAGACACAGGTGCTCCCAGGTATCTACCCTACCTCGACGTAACACACACCCCATATATTCATACCCCATCCACACCTTTCTTCCTTGTTCCTCACTGCCACACCTTGCCCTGGCCATAACCCGCTTATCGTCGGCGCTCATTTTCTGTTTGATGACATATTTTGGATTCTACCCGATCACCTGTATTAGCCTGTACATCGAAGATTAGACGAGCTGTTAGTAATGCTTTCCTGGGGTACTCACTCTACTGCTTCCTATTCATACAGTCCCCAGCCTTCGACACCATACAAAAGTCTCGGCTTGCCAGATGCATCCCATAAGCTCAGTTCCTTCAGTTCCCTGTTAATTCCTCACTTATTCCCCCACTTCCGTTTCACACAACCCATGCACTCCTTGCCTTTCCACTGTGTATTAAATTATAGGGTTTGTAGTTGACATCAAATTTTGACGTTGAAATCTGCTATTCCATTTTACAGCCATGAATTCCACAAGAACTGCATCGATCCATGGTTACTGGAGCATCGGACATGTCCCATGTGTAAGATGGACATACTCAAACATTACGGCTTTGCTGTGAGTCCAAATGTAGGTGGCTTGTTACATATGCGAGTATGATTCTGATAACTTTTGTTGCGTTTTGCTTTACAGTTCACCGGCAGCCAGGAGAGCATATTACACATGGAGGCGGAGGAGGCAGTAGCTCTAGATGGTGGCGGCGGTGGCGACCACCGCCACGAACACGAGGGCCCGGGCGGTGGCGGCGGGCCGGCGCGCCGCAACGCTGGCGGTGGTGGCATCAGCCCGTTGCCGCAGATACGCGCCGGCATCGATGACAATCAGGTAATCGATATGTAAACGCTACCGGCGTAACTCGACAGCTTTCGACCATCTTATATTATGCGAAGGGCTTCTTGACCCCAGTTCAAATGATATTCATCATTAAACAT